>JAJJMC010000896.1:730207-782301 GCA_023531435.1 Papaver californicum | reverse complement strand
GGAGGCAATGGAAGATTTAAAGTAAATGTCAGAAACCCTTACACAACTATGAAGTCAAGTGGCACAGAAGAATCTTCAAATATGTTTAGGCTTTTCACTTCCAGTCTGTGTTTAAGTGTGAGTGATGTTTATTTTAGTTCACATAGTTCCATTTTATCTTCTACCCTATATTAACTGTTTGAGGTCATTCTGTTGCCACAGATCCCAGTCTTTCTCATAAGTGTTCTTTGTCCCCGCGTCCCTTTTCTTTACTCTTGGATACTATGGAGATGTGGTCCCTTTCTAATGGGTGATTGGTTAAAGTGGGCATTGGTGACCATCGTACAATTTGTGATTGGGAAACGATTCTATGTCGCAGCAGCCAGGGCACTGCGGAATAGGTCAACAAACATGGATGTTCTGGTAGCCCTGGGGACTTCAGCCTCTTACTTCTACTCTGTAGGGGCATTATTATATGGTGCTTTGACTGGTTTTTGGTCTACGACATATTTTGAGACAAGTGCGATGCTTATAACATTTGTGCTGTTGGGAAAGTATTTGGAAATTCTTGCAAAGGGTAAGACATCTGATGCTATCAAGAAGTTAGTAGAACTTACACCTGCAATGGCAACGCTAGTTATCAAAGATGCAGGTATGTTTTGATGAGTTTATATTCTTATCACTTCTATTTTTCTTGTCGAGGGTCTTCCTTCCCCCCTACATCCTAGTCATGATCACTACTACTAAAAGCTTAGTTATTGCAGGAGGGAATCTTGTTGAAGAAAGGGAAATAGACGCATTGCTAATACAGCCAGGAGACATATTAAAAGTTCTTCCTGGTTCGAAAGTTCCTACTGATGGCTTTGTTGTTTGGGGTTCAAGTTATGTCGATGAGAGTATGGTTACTGGTGAATCATTACCCATTCTGAAGGAGATAAACTCTTCAGTAATAGGAGGTACTATTAATTTACACGGTGCTCTTCACATACATGCCACAAAAGTCGGATCTAATACCGTTTTGAGCCAGATTATTTGTCTGGTTGAGACAGCCCAAATGTCCAAAGCTCCTGTTCAGAAATTTGCTGATTTTGTAAGTATCGATGAAACAGTTACTTATGGTGCTTACTTTTTTACAGATTCAAATCTGTAAAATGTCTCATGCTAATTTTTTTTGCTTTATCTTCTAAAATATTGAACTAATGCTGTAACTGTAATTATGTTCCTTGCCATTCTCATTATCTCTATGTCTCATACAGGTTGCTAGCATTTTTGTCCCCACAGTTGTCGCATTGTCATTCTTGACATTGGTTAGTTGGTGAGTAACTATTATCTCAATTACTATGTTTTTTTAGCCAAAAAATGAATAGTTAGATTCTAGTGCGATTTGTTTGGCTATTTAGCTGATAACCTTTTCGAGGCGTTCGATACTGTTGCAGGTATATCTTTGGAGCATTAGGAGCATACCCAGATGACTGGTTACCTGAAAATGGCAATCATTTTGTCTTTGCCCTCATGTTTTCAATATCAGTTGTAGTCATTGCATGCCCTTGTGCACTTGGACTGGCAACACCAACTGCTGTTATGGTTGCCACAGGTGTTGGTGCCAACAGTGGTGTCCTTATAAAAGGAGGAGATGCTTTGGAAAGGGCTCAGATGGTCAAGTATGTGGTGTTCGATAAAACAGGTACCCTTACACAAGGAAGGGCCACCGTTTCACAAGTAAAAGTCTTTTCAGGAATGGATCGTGGGGAATTCCTTACTTTGGTTGCATCTGCAGAGGTAATTTCAGATTTGCTGAGATTATTTTTCGAATTGTTTTACTTGATTCCACCATGTCCCTGATTAAACAAAACTTCTAACCCATGCCATTCTGCACTCTGTCAAAACTCAAACTCATCAGCTGAATGGCAACACAGTATTGGACTTAAATTCAACCACTGTTGCATGCACATAAACCTCAATTATTTTATAAATGTAATCGAATAACTTATATTTGGTTTGTTCTTTTGTCGTATTTGTTTAGGCTAGCAGTGAGCATCCACTGGCCAAAGCTATCGTGGAGTATGCACGGCATTTTCATTTCTTTGATGATCCTTCTGCGGTTAAGGACTCAAAAAGTCCGAGGAAAGAATCTAAGCCTAAGCCGTCTGGTTGGCTTCTTGATGTATGTGACTTCTCTGCTTTGCCCGGTAGAGGTGTACAATGCTTTATAAGTGGGCAAAGGGTTTTGGTGAGTCAACTAAAAAGACCATATTTTCATGCAACGGATCAAAATAGGTGATTCATTATGGTTTCTCTTCCTCACACAAGGTTGCATTATGAACAGGTAGGTAACAGGAAGCTGTTGACTGAAAATGGGGTCACTATATCAACTGCTGTTGAAAGATGCGTTGTCGAGTTAGAAGAAAGTGCAAAAACGGGGATACTTGTGGCATATGATGAAACCCTCATTGGGGTTTTAGGAGTAGCGGATCCCCTGAAGAGAGAAGCAGCTGTAGTCATCGAAGGACTAATTAAAATGGGTGTCAAACCTATAATGGTTACGGGGGATAATCTGAGAACAGCAATGGCTGTTGCTAAAGAGGTTTATGTTATTGTTATCGTGTTTTCTATTTTGAAAATATCCCTCAAACATGAACGAATCATAGTTAAGTTTCTTGAGTTAGTTATACGGTCCCGAGGCTCCTAAGGTATTGGGGGATGGGCTTTAATAATTATGAGCTCTGTTTTTTGTAGTCATTAGGTTGGTAAGACATGCTGAAATATGATTTGGCAGCTGATGTTTATATAGCAACATGAGCTAATGGGGACAATCCCTGTCCTTCAGTATTGCTCTCTAAACATTCAGTCTTTTAAGATAAATAAAAGATCACCCCAGCTTTCCCAATACACCGCTGGCATCAGCCATGTAAATTGCCCTTGTCTTGTAATATTCATTTCAATCTTGTTGTCATGTGTACTCGAATTGAGTTAAAAGTAACCAGTTTCTTGGAATTCGCAGGTTGGTATTGTTGATGTGAGGGCAGAGGTTTTGCCTGCAGGAAAAGCTGATGTTATCCGTTCATTTCAGAAGGATGGTAGCATTGTTGCAATGGTCGGTGATGGTATCAACGACTCTCCTGCCCTAGCAGCCGCCGATGTCGGAATGGCAATTGGTGCAGGGACAGATATTGCCGTAGAGGCAGCAGATTACATATTGATGAGAAATAACCTAGAGGATGTGATAACAGCCATCGATCTATCAAGGAAGACCTTTTTCCGTATACGAATGAATTACATATTTGCTATGGCATACAATGTAATTGCTATTCCAGTCGCAGCTGGAGTTTTCTTCCCACTCGTTAGGATTACGTTACCACCGTGGGTAGCTGGAGCATGCATGGCTCTCTCATCTGTAAGTGTAGTTTGCTCCTCTTTGCTTTTGAAGAGATACAAAAAACCTAGGCTTACCACTATATTAGAAATAACTGTAGAATAAATGTAACCACGTGTAAAAAAAAAAAAAAGTGACAGGATATACGGTTGTCTTGATTTTCTCGTCTTCTGTACATCTATGATGTAACTTTCTGTATCCTTAATGTGTAATTCATATCTTCCATATACATGGTGATGCAGTTATTTGCCTCACCAATTCGATGTATATTTTATGTTCCCATGTTCTTCCTCGTCTGTCATGTAGGAAAGAAATAATCAAGAAAAATACAAGAAGAAAAAAAATCAAATAAGAAAAAGAAAAAGAAAAAGAAAAAGAAGAAGTCTGTATGTCGTTGGTTGTCTACTTGTCTGAGTTAATTGCATTTTTGATTCTTGCTTTTCTCTTGTATATCCCTTTACTATTCGGAGAAAATATTAGGTTGAAAGACAGTACGTACATCCCACACAATTTTGAGTTGAGGGGACTACACAACCTCAAGATAAACGGTATAAGCAACCAACCAAATTAACAAAGATGAAGTGGGATGACTACATCGAGGTCCCAGAACCCATGTTAACGTGCAACTAGACAGAGCAACAATAGAAACAACACATTATGCATCTTAAAAATAAAAATAAAAATAATAGAAACTGCAGTTGGTCATAAATGGAAAAGCTTCCCAATGCAAAAGAAATCCGCAGCTACTATCCAGAATCCGTCAAAGAGGCATAAACACCTAAGAATAGGTGAGGTTAGTTTTGACTTCGAGAACTATATCGGCCACCAGCTGAGCTGTGTTCTCAGATACCCTTTAGATTTCTTTTCACATTTACAAAATTCCTGCAAAAAGTAGTGCCCTCGAAATAAATATCATTTTTGAAAGTTACCTCTTCAGTGAAATGTAGCATTTGGATCATGGGATTGACGTACTCATGAGCATTTAGCTGGAGAACCCTGTGATTTCCTAATTATCTTCATGAATCATAATTGGATACACGTCTTTGGTTTGGTGGCCCTTATAAACGGCTAGAGTAGTTGAGTAAATGGTTTAGGAACTTCTTAAGACGGCCAATCAAGATCGGTCAAACAAACGGATTAGGTCTACCCTAAAAAGTATGCATTCTTATGCAGTATATCAGCAGCAGCAGCAGCCGGGAAGTTTCACTTCTATTAAAAATTATAAAAGTAAAAGAAGAAGAGTAACAGAATAGCTAATAGAGTTACAATTTCTTTTGTTTTTATCGGTATTAGTTAACTATACGTAACTCTCTTGATTAAGATAGTTGTTCAAATTAGGTAAATTGTAAGCAAATTTTGTTTTATCTCGATATTAGTAGTAAATTCCATGGTCTATCCTAAATAAGCTGTATTAATAAGTGATAAAGTTATTTTTCTTATCTTCATTAGCTTCATTAGTGGTATGCTACGTAAGCATTCATTACAAAGTCGACTGTGTTGGAGATAATAGTCCCCCATAGACTACTTTCTAAGCATGATTATTTAACATAAGTATGAGGGTCACTTCACTTATTGTCAATTGGTTTTAAGTTGGATGCTCAAATATTAATATGATATCAGAGCTAGGCCCTGTATAAGAAGTAAGACCCCAAAAGGCAGAGCAACCATACAGTGGTCCACGGTGTAAAAGGCTCAAAAAGAGCCCTATACATGGAGGGGGCATGTTGGAGATAATAGTCCTACATAGATTACTTCCTAAGCATGACTACTCAATATAAGCATGAGGGCCACTTCACTCATTGCCAATTGGTTTTGAGTTGGATGCTCAAGTGCTAATATGGTATCAGAGCTAGGCCTTGTATGAGAAGTAAGACCCAAGTGCTAATAGATTGAACTTTCACAATTACAAGGTATTGTTAAGAACCCTATTATCGGGGTTGCAGATTTTTTTCATACGGCTTACAAGATGACAAAATAGGGTCATCTTGTAACCAACCCCAATGCCCTTTATCCAAGTATTTTTCATAATACCTAGACCACCTAGATTAATTAGTGCTAATGAGATTGATTAGCTAATTTAACGAAGATTAGAGATTGATTAGATTAGTAAAATGATTTCAATTTACGATTTGAGAATTAAAATCAAAATCAATTTCAAAAACAAATTAAGCCTACGACTGGGAAAAGATGAACTCTCAGCCGTAAAATACAGATACGGCTGAATAATCCATACAACCCAGCTGTAAAATGGTGTATACGGTTGGGTTCGTGGATATCGACCCAGTCGTAAGAGGAACTTACGGTCAGGTTTTTTTTATTAAACCTAGTCATAGAACAAACTAGCTGAGTAGTCTACGGTTGGGTTTGGTGCTCGAGCCAGCAGTAAGTATTAGTTACGGCTGGGTTCTGTGGTATACCCAGCCGTAATTGACCCTGAATGTGTTTGATTTTTTCCAAAGTAGTTGAGATTGAACTCTAATACTCATTTATTGACGCTAAAAAGGAAATTCATAACATTTTTCATTGAAGGGAATGACATTACAATAAGGAAAAAAACATAAAGTAGAAACTAATGTTACATGATAAGTTACAATTCATTGAACACTAATTCTCTTTAGCTATCTCTTTAAGCCCTTGTAGAATTGTTCTTTGTTTTTTAACACTCAATGACTCAAGTACTTGACCAACCACTTTGCTCGATTCCTAAAAATGTTTCAAACAAGTAAAAATTAGGAAAAATTAAGTTTCACATTTATATTTACGGCTAGGAAAAACTACACGACCCAACCGTAACTAGACTTACGATTGGAAATGTTATGATTTCCCAACCGTAAGAATGACATACATACCCAAACACTCTAAAATCCAGATTGAGTTACGACTAGGAAAAATAAGTTGTAGGATATTACTTACGGTTGGGAGTTCATCTTTTCTCAATCGTAAATTAAATCTACGAATGAGAGTTCATTTTAACCCCGGTTGGGAAATGTGGTCGACCTAGCCGTATACGCTTCATAATTTTTTTAAAAAAACCATAACTTCATCAATCAAGCCAATTTATTCGATAAAAACCTAATATAAACAATAGGTTTTTTGATTCTTACCTAGTAGCAGACATTTCGATAGGATTCAATGGTGATTGAACTTCTTCATTCACCGAATCAATGTAATCAGCTGATGGTGGATCAACAACTACACATGTTTCATAATCAGTTGATGGTGGATTCAAACCGAGTCTTCCTGATCTTGTCACTCTTGATCTTTTCATCTTGAGAATCAAAGTGGTTTTTATTTTTATTTTCTATTGATAATCGATGAAAAAGAGGAGGTTAGGAAGAAGAAGAGATATAAAGGGGAGTTAGATTTAGGTTTTGATTTTATTTTTTATATTTAAATTAGATTTAGGTTATTATGGAGGAAGGAAAGTGAGATAATAATATTCATCAAAGAGTATTATTAACTTTTCGTATAGCTTAGGTCCCATATCCATATTTTAAATATTTTAATCTATTACAGCCCCTAAAATCAAATATCTACAGTCCCAATAATAGACTTCACCGTTAAGGTGTCAAATAAACAAAAATATATGTATGCATAAGTATTTAAGAAACTGAATTGTGTTTAACTAGTGAATTAATACGCAATACCTATATTCTACTAGTGGAAATCTTTAACTTGCATGGAACACAGTTAAACTTTTGATTTATCTATTCTACTAGTAGAATGGAACATGAGTTAAACTTTTGATTTATCTATTCTACTTGTGGAAATGCAAGGGTTAAAAGGAATAATCAATTATTTATTTATTATATAAAGAGGAACAGAGAAACATAAACAGAATCAGAATCAGAAGAAGAGAGTTTATTTCCTTCTGTTTCATATATACAAGGGATTCTAAAAAATAATGGTTCAAGGGGAAAGGGCAGATTCGTTGGACTACAGTGTCTACAGTGGGGGTGCCTGGTAGCACCAGAGTCTACCCACCAGTCTCTCACATTGGTTATCAAATTAGCTTCAGACACCGTACCAGAAAACTCGGTTTTGTTGTTTTCAACCAAATTAGCATTTTTTTATTATTATTAAAGTCCTTTTGTTTTCTACAGTGTATTGCCGTATGGCCAGGAGTTCCAAAAACATAACAGACACCTTTAATTTTACCAATGCTAGATTTGGGTTTCTGAAATATACCTTTCTTGTGATGATCAGGCTTAGTGTTGCGTTTGCTGCTGTCGCCCTTTTCAGTATTGGAAGACTTGTGTTCAATTACATGAGCCTTGTTGGACATGTCCCTTGCAGAAGATATGTTCTTGTCTTTGGAGCACAGTAATTCTTCCACTTGAATCTTCTTACCCAAATCAACCATACTGACTTCACCAGTTTCATGTCTCAATCTACGTTTGTATTCAGACCAGGAAGGCGGTAATTTCTCAATCACAGCAGACACTTGAAAAGTTTCATCTATCACCATACCTTCAGTAAGAATTTCACTGATAATACGTTGAAGTTCAAGGAATTGATCAACCACAAATTTGTCATTTGACATTTTATATTCCAGGAACCTAGCTACCAAGAATTTCTTACTTCCAGCAGTTTCAGCTTGGTATTTTGCCTCTAAAGCAGCCCATAAATCAAAAGCAGAAAAGTTATCTTTTGGATTATAAAAATCATACAGTGCATCTTCTAAACAATTAGGAATATGATTTTTTGCCATATAATTCTGTCTAACCCAACTTTCCAACTCCCTTTCATTTCCAGCATCATTCAAACCCTCATCAAAAGATTTCATAACTAATTCATCTAACATATGAAAACTCAGAAAGAACAACATCTTTGATTGCCATCTTTTGAAATCTTTGCCACTGAATTTTTCTGGTCTGTCAACCTCATTTTTACCCATTGTTACAGAAGAAGTGATATTGTGTTAAGATTGTTGGATCTGCAACAATAAAAATACTAAACAGACGAAGATGTTAACGTTAATGAAATATCTGAATTGATATACACACAATGGACAGAGCCACCTGCTCAACAAATTGTCCATAACACAATATTCCGCGGGTACTCCTTAAGAATAAGAGATGTTATACCCCCACAAAGGAGATGTTTCCAGGATAGAACTGCCCGTTATGATTTGTATAAGCACAATACAAATCACCCTCAAACGAACTTAACATCAAGATATTTACGGAAGGGAAGTAAACAAGCAGCGCAAAACAAAGCAGGAAGAGGGGAAAAGAAGGCAGGATAGTAGCTGCTTCTGGTGTAAGTTCAAATGAAAAATGCTGGTTCTTTTTATAGGCGAGAATAGGAGAGAAATCATCCAGAAATCAATGAAAATTAATTTTATAATTAATCAAAAAATTTATTTGCGAATTGATTAGTTACTGATAAGAAAACGGTCAAGAATAATACTCGTCGGGTAGGCGCCCCTCATATTAAAAACAAAATTTTATTTAGTTTTAAATTCTTAAAGGAAATAATTTAAATTATTTTGTCCAAAAAGATAAGTCTTGGTTGACCCGCACCCGAGCCCGACCCTACCCAACCCGACCGACCGGACGGACGGACGACGGCGGCGTGCGTGCTTTGGTGCGAAGCACCACGCGTGTGCGAAATGTATGGTTGCACCAACTAGCCCATAGTCTTAATCCTATCCCATACACAAAAAAGTCTAAACCCCTAAGGGGCCTCCCTTAGATGCAAATTTCTAAGTAATATGGAGAGGTAACATCTTTAGTTTCTCCAATGTGGGACTAAAGGTTCATTCACAAATAGTGAAAATAAGCTAGTTTTCCTTAGTGACCCCTTGGTCCTAAGCCCATTTTATCCAAGACCAAGAACAAAACAATTCGGCCAAGCCTATTTTCTCTAACATTTGGATCTCACTATTTTGTAGAAGTGGACATAGGGTTACCAGGGGATATGATTCTTACAGGGGTTAGTGGATTGAGAATTATAGGGAGTTTCAGAGAGACCTTAAATCTTCTGTTGGTGGTTAAAGATTTCTAAAGAGTCTCTAAAACACCCTTGTTAGTGAATAAAGACTTTATTTAAGTTCCTGAAATTCTCAAAAACTCTTTGTTATTGGTTAGAGACTTTTAGAAAGTTTTTTAAATGCCCATGTTATTGGTTATCGACTTAAAAGTCATGAATTTATAATTTTGAGAGACTTTGAGAGACTTTTATGCAAAAATAGGCATAACAAAAGTTTCTCAATAATAGGTGATATTTTGGGAGACTTTAATACTAGTGTTGATTTATTTATTTTTTTGCAAGTGTCTTTTTTCTCTCTTATGTATTGAGCTTTTAAACTAATGATTAATCAAGCTATGTTGTATTATCCTCAAATTAACCATAATATCTATAACTGGCTTAACTATATATAAGACGAGTTATTAGAAAAAGACATAATTTTTCTTAAGGAATCTAAAATGCGTGGATTTTAATTAAATTTGGGTTGTTAAGTACCATGTGAAATTTTTAGGTGATCATGGAATTTGAGTTATTTTATACAAACACATGCGTGGACAATATATTGTAGTATTTTCAGTAGTCTTAGTAGAATGTGCCACGATGAAGAAGAACGGACAAACCAGTCCACCAGGTGATTATATATAGTGATTAGAACTGGGTTGTATGTTTTGGATAATAGTCTCACATGGGCTATCAACAATTCCTATGTGGTTTCTTGGATTGCTCCACCCACCTCCAGTTGATTTTTTTTCTTTAAATAAATGATTAAAACAAACTCACTATGATCACATTTATTGTCTCTTTAAATTACAAAAACTCCCTTAAAAATCCACTATTTAGTTTCTGTAAATCACAAAGACTCTCTAAAACACTCTCATAAAATCACTTGATATCTTTAGATTTCTAGAGAATCTCCGAGAATCACTCAAATAAAAAATCTATAAAAATCCACAGAATTATCTTTGACTATCCCCTTGTTAATGAAGCTCATAATATTGGTAAAACACTTCAAGAGAAGCTCGAGCAACTCAACGAAGTTGAACGAGCTTTTGTACATATATATTTTGAGTTTACTCATAGGCCAGAACACAAACCCAAGAAAGTATGAGCCAACTTTATGTGGTACTTGGTTGGAACTACATCAAGAACAAATTTAAGAGTAAATTGTACTTTTCATCACTGCTCACTGTAATTCCGTTGATTTGGCCCCTAGTTTAGGAATAAGCTACATGTAGTAGATCCCGTGATATGTGATCAATTATTTCCGGCTCGCTGAGATTATATCTTTGAGTTGGCTCCTGCCTGAGTTTCATGCTTCAAAGAATACTGTAACTTAAAATATACCAATATAGTCAAGTGTTGTTTTACAAATGAAAGAAGAATGATGGTATTTAATAATAGTCTGTGGACTATAGGGCACAAACCCCATCAGCTAAAAAATAAACAAAAACCTCATTTAAATAGAACTGTCTAAACTATACTTCAAGATTAATCCAGCCCCAAAATATCTACCAAATCAACCCCACCTCATTTAATGAGTTTCAAGTTTTCAACACCATTCTATCCTTCAAGATTAATTCAGCCCCAAAATGACTACCAAATCAACCCCACCTCATTTAATGAGTTTCAACACCATTCTGAAACTAAATTTTACAACCATCACACACCAGCACCAACACCACCACCACCACATCCAGTAATTAGCACCGACAACCCCCACACCGCCACCGCCACCACCACCAACCAGCAACGCCGCCACCACCAGCATCACCGTCACCGCCAGCAACCACCAACCAGCGTCGCCACCACCGCCCTACCAGCACTACAACTACAAAACCAGCACCACTGTCACCACTACCAGCACCATCGCCACCACCACCACCACCACCAGCAGCATCGCCGCCACCACCAGCGCCAGCACAACAACAACTACCAACCAGCACCACCACCACCACAAAACCAGCAACACCGTCTCCACCACCAGCACCATCGCCACCACCACAGGTTATGTCGTTGCCGCCACCACCACAGGTTATGTCGTTGCCGCCGCCATCGCCACCAATTAACACCACCACCAATTATCACCCCCACCCCCAACCAGCACCAATGCCGCCACCACCATCAATCGCCAACCAGTAACACCGCCACCACCAGCCAGCAACACCGCCACTGCCACTACCACCAGCTAGCAAAACCGCCATCGCCACCACCAACCAGTGCAACCACTAACCAGTGATGCCACCACCAACCAGCAACACCGCTCCCACCACCAGTATCGCCACCACCGCCACATGCCCCCAACCAGCACCACCATTACCTCCACCCTCGCTACTGCCACCACTTACACAACCATCACCACCACTACAAATACAAACTTAGCATAACATACTGTATTACGAACAAAAACTTGGTTTCGACGTTTAAATATGTCAAAATCAGTTTTAACCAAACTTGGTTTCAACAAACTTCCATACTACCAAGAACATTGGTTTTGACTGCAAAATATTCGGCAAAATCACTTGACACCAAAGTTGGTTTGAACATAAACTTACCGTACCACCAACATTCGTTTCAACGTCAAAATACTCTGAAAAATAAAATGAAATTAGATGAAACCAAAACAGGTTTCAATACAAAACTATGGTATCAGTTACAACATTGGTTTCGTCGACAAATAGACAATAAAATGAAATAAACTCGGATTAAACGAGACCTTGTTTCAAGGAAACAATCTGTATCCGTTTTCCCTTACAAAATTGGTTTCGGCGATAAATACAAGATAAAAAGAGACGAAATCAGATGAAACCAAAACTTGTTTCAATATGAAACTGTTGTATCACTAACAACATTGGTTTCGTCGATAAAAATACTTAAAAAAACGAAACAAAATTAGATGAAATCAAAGCTGATTTCAATATAAAAATATTAAAAATAACTGGTTTCTACAAGGACACTTTTGTTTCAATTTTTTGGTTAATATCTTACCACCAAAAGCAATGATTAAATTTGAAGATTGTTCTACATTCAAAAGTATTGTCATGGCCATCTCTGCCCAAGTTTTAGCAAGATGGGCCTATCTAAACTTCCTAACTGGCTTAGTGGTAACTACTCTAAGCCCTAAGGTCATACGAGAATAATCACTAGAAAACAGTTGGAAACATTGCATACGATGTGAATGATGTTACTTTGGTGTACTGAACTTGTACACTAGACAACACTTCTTACGTACCCCATAAAATAATCAATCCACTATTTTGAATCAGTTTTGTAAAGAATTTTTTGTTAGTATAGACGTTTCAGAAAAACTTATCGACACAAAATGAAAACTCAATGCTAAAACTTGAAACATGAATGCAAGAAGTATGATTTTAAAGGAAGATACACGCAAGGATCAAGAACACATGAAAAATGTTCCAAGTAACTGATTTACCAATATTACTAATTACCCACAAAAAGAATATAAATGACAAATATGATACATTTAACAAAAAATAATAAGTCATTAAGCCAGTCAAGTCTAACATATCTCACCTACTGGTTTCAATATTGCAACTATCACTAACCTAAAATTCCCAACTATCAAAGTTCTAACCTTCAAAGTTATGCAAATGCAGTAAAGGGTCTAACTATTTTCAACAATTCAATTGGTACACTGTTAGACAATGTATTGAATTTGTAGTGCTTTTAAAATTTTCATAATCTAGAATGCATCTTAAAAAAACATGGAGGGAAATCTAAGCTAATATTTGAAACTGGGACATACCCAACCCATCCAATAATCATCAAGAAATGCAAATGACAGAATTCAACTTCTTATCCACACTAGAGAAGATAAACCTACATTTTTTTAAGCAACGTTAGACTATTCAACACCTGAAAAATAACAAGCAGAACAAAGTACAATATAACAAATCTTAGTGTTAGGTGAAAAGAACGAGAAGTGAACCTTTTGGTTTATTAAGATCTAAATACACCATTGGAGGAAGCTTCTTGGAAATGCGATTTCCATTAATGTATATATTACTCTTTGCAAGGTCGACTTTAGTCTACAAATGACACAACCAATACTTATACTTAATATACATAGAACTCAGCTTCATGTATTGGAATTACACGGTTAAAGAAAAATATACCCGAGAAGTACAACAGATTGAACCATTGACAGTTACACAACCATCAAAAACTAGCTCTTCACATTTCCTCCTTGATGCCGCTAACAAAAAAAAATATTCGATTCAAAATCCCCAATTTCTAATTGAACAAAATTAGGGCTGAAAAATCATTCAAACAAATGTCATAGAAACTACTGAGTTGTGCCTGATTTTCTCCCAAGTATTACAATCACTATCAATAACCATGCTTAATGCATAAAATATTTCGTGGGGATTTTTTCTCTCTCTTCAAAATGAGCTGGTTTGTTTGATATGTCAATAATAAAAGAAAGAACTTTGTAAATTAAGGGTGGAGAATATTAACTGTTGATACAAGGATTTAAGTAATGGCAGATCAGAACATTTATATAACTGAATTATTCTCCAAGAATGAAAAGGATGTTGTGTATTAGGTCAATTGTCCTGGTTGCATAACTGACGAAAGGAAAGCAACGAACTTAGGAATAAGGCATTGACGGTGGTGTGAGAGTTTAGTGGTGGTGTAAGGTGGCGTGGGAGAAGGAGGTGCTTCTGGTAAAAGATCTGGACATGGTGGTCGGTTTGGTCGTCGGGTGAGAGTTTTAAAAGTGGGAAAACTAGATCCCGTACAAAGAAGATGTAGAAAGGGGTAGGACTGGTATTTCTAAAAAAATAAAAAAAAATACTTCTTCCACTCTAACAAAAGTGTCTATCACTTTTTCATCTTACCTAAAAATAGACTAAAATGAAAAAAATGATAGTAACACTTTTATTAAAACAGAGGTAGTATTAAAATTTTGGTGTTTATATCACTTTTGAAGAATATGGTGTTTTTATAGATCTTAATTTATGGTTGGTGTTTTTATGTAAGAAGTATGGTCATCTTGGTATTTTACACCATTTTATGTTTAAATAAGGGAAAATAAATCTAAGGCCTATTTTTTAGAATTTTCTTATTTCCAAGTTAGGTAATTTCAAAGTTATTATCAGATCTGTAATTATTTGACATTATGGGGAACAAAAAACTAATACTCTTATTATATTTTACATGCATAACAAATAAGTTCTGGATTTTCTCTCTCCACGGTGAAGAGGATGCATAAGGATGAGGATGTATAACTGATAACTCTTTATGTATCTAGTTTTTAAAAATTCCTTCAGGGCTATAATGGGAAAGCAAACTAACATATATAATAAACTGTACGTCGACATTTTATAAATTTTATCTCGTTCGAAATATTTTTAATAGATTTTGTCAACGAGTACAAACAAGAATATCAAATTTAAACTTTTTACGAGAAAGTCGGAGGGGGTTGTCTTTTTAGGCACAAAAGTCGATTAGTGGATGTATAACCGTTATGCAACCATTTCGTCAACTGCATAATAGATTATGCAGCCACTTTTAAAAAGATGCATAATTAATCATACAACTTCACCACAAAGGATGCATAACAAAATTATGAAGCTACCATGAAGGTGATGCATATAGTTACAACATTCCCAAAATAATAAATAAATAAATAAATAATGCACAACAAATTATGCAACCACCACAGATGATGAATAACAAATTATGCATCCATATTTTGGTTCATGCATCCACTAAACGATGTGTGCCTAAAAAATAACATTAAAAAAAAGATGCATAACGAATTATGCAGCCACCTCAAGGGATGCATAACAAATTATGCAAATATATTTTGTTTCATGCCTCCAGTAAAACAATGTACGTGCCTAAAAATAATATTTCAAAAAAAAAAAAAGATGCATGACGAATTATACAGCCATCTCAAAAGATGCATAACACATTAACCATATTCTGGTTCATGTATCCACTAAAACAATATATGTGTCTAAAAATGCAATCACTTATGATATTTTCCTACAAAAATTAAATTTGATACGTTGTGTGTACCCTTTGTGTAGCTCTTTTTGAAAGCTTTCTAAAGAAATAAAATTTATAAGATTCCGACGCGCGATTTGTTAGACTTGTTATTTTTTAGTCTTAGACAATTACACCTTTGAATGATAGAGTTTGTATCTTCTTTTATTAAAAAATGATAGTTAAGCCATTAAAAAAAATATATAATTTTAAAATAATGGCCTCTTGATGAAATTTCCACACTAAAAAAAATCATTGAATTCTTGAAAATTGAGTTTGAGTGAAAAAAACTCAAGAAATAATCTTGAGAGTAGTTTCCACTTTAAATAATGCTTAGTACGAAAACTATGTTAGGTAATGGGAACGTGTTAATTGTTTTTTTTTAACTAAAAAAGTTAAATTTAACTTAGCAAAAATCAAGCTTTTATTATACAATCATTATGTGATAAAATTGAATTTTTTTTAAGGAATAATATATGCTTAAGAAAGCAAAAGTTTTCTTGATTTCAACGTACCTATGGACGTGAATGATAGGACGATCACGTGTATTTTGGGTGAAAGTTAGTTTAGAGGAGCTAAACTTGATTTCAATTGTCTAGCTAGATAATTCTGGTTGATTTTATTGGCTAAGTTTAATGTGCCGTAATTATAAGATTATCACATGCATAATAAGATTATATCATGCATTATTGAATGAATATATTTTAAGTGAGTTTATATGTACTCATGAAATATAAGATGATCCCAGGTATTACAGGGAAAAGTTTTTTTTTATGATGAAAAACGTTAAAATTTTCTTGGATATAGAGTACGCATGTTCATAAAGTTTATTTCATTATGTGATTTTTTTATAGGTACTCGTAAATTATAGGATGATCTTGTATACATATAATGCAAATTATTTACATTGAATGTATATGTACCCATGAATTATTGGACGAACCCGTGCTTTTGAATTATAAGATGAATAAAATGCTATATATTTACTTAGTTTGAGTAAGTGTATATTTACTCATGAATTTTAAGATGATCATGTAGTGATACACAATGATAGGTGACCTAAAAGAGTTAAAACTTATTTTTTTTAAATAAATAGTTAAACTTGGGTGCACTGAGTTTTTAAGCTATAATCACTTGAAATTCGTTTTCTGTTTCCATTTCCTTAAAAAGAAGATGATGAGTTAATGATGTAACATGCAATATAGAGTTGAGAATTATAAGATGACAATTATACCTTGAGGTATATAAAAACGAGTTAAATTTATGGTTTTTCGTGAATTATAAGATGACAACTATACCTTGAGGTATAAAGAAACAAGTTAAAGAACAACCTACACTACACAGACTAAAAAAGTTATCCATTTTAACTAATGGTTCTAGGGTCTTACTTTTTAGGCTACGCTTGGGATATTTTTTGGAGGCATTTTAATGCTAATTAATAAACTCATCCGGTAGATAATAACCTTAAAGCATAAGCATACTCGATATTTTTAAATTTCTTCTGCTCCGTATTTCAGATTAAAAAATAATAATCTAAACACCTCAGATTTTTTTTGCTAATTAATAAGATTAATATGTGAATGATTGAACGAAAATAATAATTGAACTACATTTCAGCCTTTTATGGTCTTGATGTATTTGAGACCATGTTAAGCAAAATTGATTGTAGTGAAAATCAATAATTCTTCCAGCAATCACTTGTTCTTGATAAGTTCTTTTTTCTAAAAAAAAAAAACAAGAAAAACAAGTTAAACCTACTGTGAAAATAAGGTCTTTATAGATAAAAAAGAGAAGCAGAAGGAAGGTCGTTTTCTATTGAAGGTTATACATTGATGTACAAAAAGAGATGTTGTCGTCGAATCGTGTAAGGAAACCCACGTCTTAGCCATACATGTGCAAAGGGAGTATTCTGTTGTTAGGTTTTTAAAGAAATTCCGATCTTAGCCGTTAGTGACTTTCTACGGTACGAGCAAAACCAAAAATAAATAAATAATGTTTTAAGTTTCTTAAAAAGGATGCAAACCAAGTGTTAGAGCACTGCTCGGTTGAACCCATAAGTATTGGTATGTCAATCTTGTCGTCAATATAAGCTGGCCAAAACTATTTCTTGATTTAATATCTACAAAAGACAGTTTCAGAAAATGATGAGATTTAGGTAGTTGAGTATCTGAAATTACCGAATACCTTTTGAAGATTGAATATTGAATATCACATAAATACATCAACGAGAAATTCATCAACAAAGTATCATTGTTTTCTATCATCCTATCTTCTAAGATATGTTTGTAAGAGAAAATGCTCGGTTGAACCTACAATTCTTGGCATGTCAAGTTTGTTGTCAAATTTAGATGCCAAAACTATTTCTTGATTTATCTTACTAAAGACTGGTTTAATTTGGATTAGAATAGGTAGTAGAGTCTTATGATTTTTCAAGTTACTCACGAAGATTGAATAATTGAAGATCACACGAAGACATCAATCTAAAGAACTTCATCAAGGTTAGTAACAAATACTTGTTTTTCCTTTAAGATTGTTTTTTCTTATATCTATCCATTTATCATAGCAAAGTCGAGGACTTTAGTAAATGATCATATATAAAGAAGAATCATATCACAGATAGGCCATTGGTGTATATCTAATGATGTTTAGATTTTGTGTCTTGACTTGAAAGCTTTTTAAAACAACAAATCAAATGAGTGAAGTTCGTGGACTTAAATAGTCAGTTCGCGAACCTACCGAATGTCCAACGTCCTAAACTTGGGAATCATTTAAGATCACAAACTTATGTGAATTCCGAAGTCCCTAAAATCGGAAGTCATTTGAGTTCGCAAACCCAACTGAATTCCAAATTTCATGAAATCAGAAACCATTTGAGTTCGCAAACCTAACTTGTTGAGTTCGTGAACCTGAACTCGTAACTCATTTGAGTTCGTGAACCTACCATGTTGAGCACACGAACCTAAAAGGTGTAATCGACCAAATTGCTATACATAGGTCCATGCATTTTCCTTCTTTGGTTTTCAAGACAAACTTTTCACATGCTTACGATTTTTCTGTATCTTAAGAAATGACTTGGATTTATTAATTAAGAATTAACTTGGGATGCAAGAAATTCATTGCTTACATCTTAAGCAACCCATCCTTGATCGATTACTATAAAATTGAGACGTCAAAAATATTAAAAACGCAATCCATACTCGCTTGTGTATCTTATTGTCAAATTTGTCCTCCAAACACCTAAGAATCTTAGTGATTTAAGGTACGACTTTTGAAAGGCTTCACTTGGGATTCATGAAGCACATTTTTAAGAAAGATAATTTGGTAACATGTATCTGTATTTGATCTGTTTATATATTCTTATCTATTTTAAGGTCATTCTCTTATGCTATAAGGTCATTCAAGAATTACTGATCAAATCCAGATTCGATAGAAAACTTCAAACATGATTGAGTATAACGTTTATCAATTGCAATCTTATTTGTAAATTTTCCACAAGAATTCATCTTTGATTTAATTCTAGATTGATGTTTTTGTGAAGATAGTTGATTAAGTATCCCTATAACATTTGAAGATGAAACGACGAGGGTACCGAGTACATTACTATCTTTTCGATATCACTTAAGGTAGACTTCACCTTGTATAATCTTATCGAAACAATAACGATCAAAAGATTATTTCTACAAGATCAATCTTGGTAATAGTCAAAGTTTGAACCAAACTAATTACGAGATTGTTACCAAGATATGATTAACGTACTAGTATGATTACTCAATTATATTAACAATTATTACGCGAAAAGTAAAGTAATCGCACAACACGCAAGAATTTGTTAACGAGGAAAGCTTTTTGGAAGAAAACCCCAGGACCTAGTCTAGTTTTGGAAACTCTCAGAATTAATCCGCTGCACAAATTGACTACCGCAACTTCCTATAGTTAAGACCAAGTAAACTACCCTAAGTTACTTAGTTTCTTCCGTATACCTGCGCCTGTAACCAATCAGGATAACACACGTGAATATCAAGATAGAGTCCACTATCTGAAGTCGTTTCACCACTGTGAAAACTTCTGCACCTGACTTATTTGGTTCGTAACCAAAACAGTATAAGACTAACCTGCTCAGTATAGTTTATCTTGGCTGTCTCGGCCGAGATTCCGGCGATTTTCTCGCCCTCGGACCTTGAACGATACGGTTTTCACAATTTCGGCGAGACGAAATTCCTACGAGAATCTCGCCTTGACTCGGGTTATCTCGTCCAAACTTGGGAAATTTTTCCTTTTATTATGAATATGAAAAGAAAATTAAGAAAATCTAAGAGAAGAAAGAGGTTGCTCTCTGTATAAGGTTCAGGATATAAGGAAATAAAAATAAGCATTTCGCCCTTTTTTCTCTATCTAATCAACACTAATTTCAAACCCATAAAGAATGAAACCTTCTAATCAATACTGATTTCAGATCTTGGTCTACTTGGCACACCAACAAATTTTTAAAAAAAAAAAACTAAGAAAAAAAAAGAAAGATAAACCACAGAGCTATTGTCTGTTTTTGTTTCTTCACAAAATGGATAGATGCGAGATTTTCCAGAGATAGAGATAATAGAGCTAGTTTTGAGGGAATTGTGGTGATCTGTCAACAAGAAAAAGAAAAATTCACCTACGTATCTGATTTATAGTTTGGTTTATCCAAAGTATTACAAAGTAAATTTATTTAATTGATTGATCAAAAAGCGATTCTGAGATTCCAACGAATATCTCAGCGAGATATCGCCATACCAGTATCTTGTACGTAGCCGAGACAGATCTAAGACACGAGACAAACTACTTTGAACCTGTTTCAGTAACCAACTCACTTATCAATCTCCTAGAATCAATCTTTAGATTAAAGAAAAAGTAGAGTCAAAAGCTCTTCCATTTAATATATAAACTCATTTGGTCAAAAGATTAAACCAAGACAATGATTATCGAAATAATCAATCTTGATGAACAAGCTTTATCCAAGCAACTAGAAATTTTTTTCGATATGTTACAAGTCTGACGTTTATCAATAAACTGTTTGTGTAATCCCAGATAACCAAGTTCGCATAAACTCACCCAAATATCGGAACCAAAAAGAAAAGTCTACAAGTCTTAAATCTTCAATTATGATCTTTAAAGTAAATGTTGTAAAAATACTTGATTCCACTATTGATTAACCGCACATAAAGAAGTCCGTTAACATTGACTGATCAACATTTCTACCTTACAGATCTAGCATCACTTAAATCTGAACTAGTTGAATCTTCAAACAGACTTGAGTGGCCTTATTGCATAAGAGAATGATCTTGGAATAAACAATTTTGATCTATTGAAGATGACTACACCGTTAGTTCCATCACAAATAATCAATTGAAAACTAAAAACAACCTAGTCTTCCACCAACGGTAAAACTAGATGTTTCTTGATTCCAAAGAAGACTAAAAATGCAATACAAGATGTTTCACAAAATTAGATTGTTCATATCTCTTTAACAATTTGGTTTTTCCACACTCTACATAAAGTATATTTTGGAATAAGTTTGTAAGAATACATGACTCTCTATTTATAGTGTTGTGACCAAAGCATTAATTGGAAATACTTTATTTACTAATTTCTAAGATTCTCAAGATGTGCATTAATAATATATTTTGAAATATGTAAACAAAAAGTAATATCCAACTCATAATCGATTTCACTCTTAGTATGACAACTAAGATTAGCTAGCACATGATATGTACTTTACTAATATAGTTTGCTAGATATATGCAAACCTCTAGGAGTAGCAATCATGTAATTTTATACCAAATATGATATTGAAAAATCGATATCTTAGGGATTTTGCCTTGAGTATCAAAGGTGTATTCTTGAACATTAAGAAATTAGAGATTATTACATGTTCAAATCATTATGTCAAAATTCTAATGAACTTTCTAATCTAACTTATTCACATCTTGATATCTACACAAACCCGTGAAGATATACAGATGTAGATGGTGAATTTTTGAAAAGGCTATAATTGTAAAATCACCCTTTTCCTAGCAGCAGGAACATAAAAGTATATGCACATATTTATGCATATATTTCTAGCTTTATATCAAATCATGAAATATTGTATCTCTACTTATATTCTTTAGGAGAATTAAGAATACGTTTTCTACAAATAATTACATGCATTTTAAACGGATCCTGTAGTCTCTCTAACATGCACAATATTTATTGCATATCGAATCAGTCTCAAGTCGTATAAATTCTATATTTGAATACCTTGGTCTTTTCTCGACTGCGCATCGCCGCCATCTATCAAATTTGGGAATAACTAATGCTTAATCTCCAAAAACGCATTCCAGCTTAATGCCATGTTCGCAAAGAACACATCACAATTCACCGTCTTGACCTTAAAATAAGCCACTTTAGCATTTTACTCAAGGATGTGTCACAAATTATGTGTCGTTCCTCCTGGACACGCCACAATCAAAGAGTCATGCCATGATGATGCAAAACATATACGCATAATGCCCAGGGACGCTTCACGAATCTCGTAACCTAGATCAAGCCACCACTCTATGGCGGTAGCCTAGGCTAGTGCCAACTTCTCTTTTTCTCGGCGTTGGCAAAGCCAGAGCCAGTCTCATTTTGGGCGTATACCTAGGGACGCGCCATTCACTTCGGCCAGCGCCAGCCTCACTTTTGACGCGTTCGTGGGGATACGTCGTTAACTTTTGGCGCTGGCAGCTCTTTTTTTGGTGCTATCTCGAGTGAGCGTCAGCCTTCTAAGGTTCGACACACCATAAATTTGGTGCTGACCTAATGCCAACACCAATCCTATAATTGTCTTGTAAAGTCTTTTGCCCGGATTCCTGAATGCGCCACGACCGGTCTTTGGGAACTTTCACAATCTTGGCTTCAAACACTTCCAGATTTGCGCCATGTTACTTATGAGTTGATATTTGACCATTAAAATTATGCCATGTTACTCTAAGCTATTACATGACCACTAAACTTATCAGACTCGACAGTAATTAGTCTGATTACCAATCTAGTAAGTTGCGCAACTTGCCTCACTGACTTAGCAAGCTATTGACTTTACTTAAAACAAAGTGGTATTCCACGACTCCACTATTTCCATGAGATATCAAATACAATACATGGGGGATTCTCATTGGGGTATTGGTCTGGCGGTCTACGACAATCGTGCGTTATAGAAACACAACCACGAAAAAAAATTAATAAGTAGTGGGACAGTTTCAGAGCAGTTGAGAGCATGAGGAGTAGTGTTCATACGAGTCCTCCTTATTTTCCGGACATGACTCCAGTACAATCTCCACAATCGTCACTCCTCCACTTACGAGAAATCAGTGTGTATCCTTTAAACTATAAATAGATGGCTTCATCTATTCGAAACCAGAACTAAGAGACAAAATAGAACAAAGATTTATCACAGAGATAATCCATTATTCACTAAACACTACAAGTATTCATCACACTGAGATTTCTCAACCTTATTTGTTTCCCTTCCTAAGACCAACCCAATCTTCTCTATCTTTGTGATCAAAGCGAGACTGAACGACTATTTATTAGTTTAGGCTCGTTCTGTTCGAGTTTGATCTCTCGAATCTACCTGAAAGTTTGCAGTATATTTTTTTCACCCTAAAAAAACATATTAATAGAAAAAGTAGACAAAAGTCAGATTAACTCAGGATCGGTTCTGTATATGATTTTGGATCAGTTCTGAACCCTAGTTCGACTCTAAAATAAAGTTTTATAAGTCTACTTTCTTATACTATGTTGCTGATATCTTATAAAAAACAAAACAACAACTATGTTTATGATATTTCTTTCAAACATATTTAATAAGGTTTGGATTCACCCGGAGGTTCAACACACTAGATAATAACAAGTTACCAATTAGTGCAATATCATAATCTATAAAGTCTACCGATAAACTATTCTTCGTCATTTTATATATTTCAAGTTGTTGAAGAAACCATGTATATCATACCTTTTGATACTTTGATCATTGCATTGAGAACAATTCACCGATATTAAAGTTATTATAACAAATGTAACTTTGTATGTTATGTTTTCAATGAATACAGACTTGCATGAACTATAGATAGAAATATAATAGGTAAAATCTTGTAGTTACTAACCTTGAAATGAAGGATGATATCTTCGTTTTGTTTTCAATACGTCTTTAGGTTTTCATGAGTAATTAGACAAACTCTCAACATTCTATATTCCTAGTCTAATGATAGACACATTTTAGTGTCTAGATTGCACCTTAGTTTCTATTAAGTTAGTATTCGATTTTGCAAATATTACGTGTTTTTATGCTTTTGTAGGTACATTTGAAGAATAAAGATTTATGGAAAAATTGGCTCAAAAAGTGATAAAGGCACCCAAGGACAAGTGTTATTTGGCACCCTAGAAGTGGATAAGGGGTACCCTCGAGTCAACTCGGTCAAACCGGGTCAACCCCGAGTCAAATCGGTCAACCCGAGTTGACCGAGTCAACTCAGCACGGGATCGGGACGGAAACTACTGTATTCAACTGCACACTTTGATTAATGGTTAAACTTGCATATTTTCGTCTCAAATTGATACACAATATACTAGAGGTCCATACAAGATTAAACACACCAAGAAACAACAATTTTAGCCGGAAAAATAGCCCCAAATCCGAATTTGGCCGGAAAAAGGGAGTTATACTTTGATTCGGATTTGGGAGGATTTGGATGTGTTTTAAAGAGTTCTATTAGGTTTAGAAGACTCAAAAGGATCCCTAGAGCCTATATATACCAAGAGAAGCCAAGAAGAACGGGGAGAATAGCTTGGAATTGAAGTTTCGGGGTCGCCGGAATTGTGATCGGGATCCGGCCAACTGCTGCTGCACCGGTCACCGTCGGTGACCGTGTTCTTCATCCATCGCTGCCGAAGAAGAAGACTCAGCAACACTTTTAAGTGTTGCTGTTTCGTTGCTTAGGTTTCAAATTTCTTCCCTCCTTTTCTTTGCCTTAACCTTTTGCAACGGCTGAACCTTGTTCTATAACACTTATAAACGCGTCTGTTCAGCTGTTACAGCGTTATTCAACCTTGTAATCAATATTTTGAGCAATGAAAAGATCTTTTGAGCAAGTTTTCTTCACCATGGTCTAAGTATATTTACTGGGATGATGGAGGAGGTTTTTCTCTCAATTTTATGTGGTAAGTCTATTTTTAATTAATTAATTATAATTCTTTACTTATTAAAATTGCATAGTTTCGTAATAGAAAAACGGTTTTCATTCAGTAGTGGTGTTTTTGTTTCATGGGTCATTCTGGGTTAACGACCTCTGATGTCCCATGCTTATGATTTACCTCTACTTGTTTGCATAAAACCTATTTTGGCAATATTTGAGCTTAATTTATTTAAAAGAATTACCCGATTAATCACATAAATTGTTAGAAATAACCGAATCTTGATTCCTGATTTTCTCCATATTTTCTAAAAATCATCTCTAGTTTATTTTCCTGATTTTTATTAGTTTAGATTAAGTCCAATATTTTCTAAAATCATTACCTTCACAAGTTCGAGAATCGAACCTCTTTTTACCACTATATAAAATCACATCATCTAACCTAACAAAGTTGAATTTAGTAACCTACTCAGGAAACTTTGAGTTTTGGAACTAAACTAGACAACCAAACTTGACATACCAGCGCTTGGTGGGTTCAATCGAGCAGTGCTCTAAGAGAAGAGAATAAACCCTAGTATTTTAGATTTAATTCGTCTAACTCAGGGAATATATTTTTTTCTTCTTGATCTTAAATCAAAAAGGAAATCACCAAGTATCCCATTTTAGGCACGGTGACTCTAGTCTTCAAGAAGGACTGTGAAGAAACTCATAGGGATGCAAAAGAGATCAACTAGAGGAATCAAGTGTGTAGGTTAGGAACACAATCGCAACAAAGTAGCTTGGAGGGTTTATTTTAACTAAACTATATTCCAGACTAAAGTCATTATAGTAGGCTAGTGTTTGTAGCGATTTGATGCAATGTATGTTCAAACTGGACGAGGTACTGGGGTTTTTCTACTAGATTGCAGTTTTCCTCATTAACAAAAATTTTGGTGTCTTTTGTTATTTCCTTTCCCTATTATATTATTTATCTTTAAAATTGAAATATCACAAGTAGTACGTTAATCACCCTAGACAGTTTTTCTCGTCGGTAAAGTGATCTCATACGACTTGTTCTTGTTAAATTCGGATTTTGGAATATAGATCATACAAGACTTTGTCTTACTTGGATTCAGATCTTGAAGTTTAAAGATTGTATTTATAATATTGAATATGAATCTTATCAACACTAGTTCTTGTAATTTTAAGTTTTAAAATATATCGATTGTATAAGGTTTTTCATACATGTTCACGAACGAAAAACTTGGTGGTGTACTAGGTACCCTCTCATTTCCACCAGGTGTAAAAATAGGAAGGCGAATCTCAACCGCTCTTCACTAGATTTTGAGAATCCAACGACTCCAAAGTAACATGATATAAGTATGAGTTGAGAAAATGAATTCCAATAAAAAGTGTAGGTTCTGACTATAAATCACATTCACTTTTTCCGATCTTATTTCCGTGAATATTTATCGACATAAGTTGATTAACACTGACTAAGAGATGGGTTTTTGTCACCGTTATTACTTTAATTATAATGATTTTATTTTAAAAGAGTTCTAAGTAAATTGATACTAAATGAGAAACAAATATTCAGAGTCCAGCAATAAAGGAAACTCTTAGAGTATAGAGGTTTAAACATCCCAAACCTAAGGATAGTCCCTATATATATGAACTTTTCGAGACTTTTTAATCACATAATGGAAATCCAGATAAACATACACTTATATTCAATTTAAATATTTATATACTTCATACAAAACAAAATCTCTTCACCCAGTCTTTAAAAGGTTATCCAAATATTTTTAGTTTAATAAATACAAAATATTCAATCCTTTCAAGGATCAGGGTAAGATTTAGAAGAAAACAATAAGAAGGTATAAATCTACAGATAGGAAAAGGCGCAGTTCCCCAAGAAGCGAGTAAGCATACTCATCGGACGTCTCTAAGGAAGCTGTAATTTTTTCTAGGTAACCGGGGTAGACCTTCAAAGCCTATCTCTTTATTTCATCTTTTGGTTTATCTACGTTCCAGGAAATTCATGCGCTCTATTGATGGAGCCAAGTGGAGTCTTGGTCAGAGCAAGCCTTTCTATTGGACAACTTAATACCCCATCCAGTCGGCCGACGACCTTTTGTGTTATAGTTCATAGCAAAATATATTGTTTTCCGAGGATAAGGGCCTTATCGGGTGACATTTAGAATATTTTCAACCTATGGTGGAGAAACTAAAAACAAGGATAACTTGCTGGAGAAGTAAGCAATTGTCTCCGACAGGAAAATATGATATGATTAAATCAATGATTGATTCCCTTGCAACTTACCATATGACATTTACCGTCCCAAAATCGATGACCAAGAAAAAGGATGCCTTTAACATAATCTTCTAATGGGGACATGGAAAGGAAAACCGAAGGGGATTTTTCCCAAAGTTCTAGTCTTCTGTTTGCACACGGGTCAGGTTTTAAAAATAGAGGCCTATTGCACAGAAACCTTTAAAATCTGGTTGAAACGGACGTGTAAAATATTACTCCGGGTGAAATGGACGGAAATGAGTTTCCAAAAAACTGACTATACTACCCTTTAATATTTATACCCCACAAAATCAATTTCACCCCCACCCCACAAAATCAGTTTCTCCCATCTTCTCTAGAAACTTCTCCCACCTTCTTCCGTCTTCTCCAACTTCTCCCATCTTCTCCACCTCCTCGAGAGAAATTTCTCCCACCTTCTCCCATCTTATCCACCTCCTCCAGAGAGAAATTTCTCCCAAGAAGCTTCTCCCACCCTCTCCACCATCGACATCATAAGTTCTTCACCACCACCACCAACACATACCATCAACTCTTTGTTCTATCCACATTCACCACCAGCACCACCACCACCACACCAAAAACCTTGTTAGTTTTATCTGAAGAAGTTTTTATCACCACCACCAACGAAAACTCTAGCACCACGACTCAACCAGAAGTTTCTATCACCACCACCAACAAATACCCTAGTCAATTCTACTCTTAATCATCAAAAAGGTAATTACTATTTCTATCTACTAATTTTAGGTTTTCTTTGATTTTTTTTTTTTTTATGATTGAAATTGGTTTCATCTGCTTTTTAATTTTAAGGCAGTTTTACACGTTACCCATTTAAAATTGGATGAAACCGGTTTAATCCAGTTATTTCTGTTGAGATGGATTTGTTGTTGTTGTAAATGTGAAATTTGTTGTGAAATTGGTGTGTATGAAACTGGTGTTGTAAGTAGGATGAAATTTGTTGTGAAATTGTGTTTAGTAGATATTGGTGAATGTTAGTACTGTCCAGATTAAATCGGTTGTTTCAGCAGGTTTAAAGTAGGAGGAATCCAGTTTCATCCAGTTTAAACCTTGGTAAGTTGTTTTATCTAGATTTTTGTTTGAAATCAGTTTTGTAAGTTATTAGTGATATGTGCAATTTATCTAGGTTTAGTTAGAAAATAAGAAGAAACTAGATTCATCTAGATTTAGTTAGAATGAATATATATGCAGTATGAAATTGGTTTCCTTTGGTTACTTTGTTGGTAAATGCTTGTCCTTGTTGTATATTATTTTTTTCACATTATTTTGACGAGTTTCCTTCCATGGCTAATGCTTGTCCTTATATGCATTGTGAAATTATACCAGCTTCATCCTTGTTGTTTCGGTTACATTCATTGTGTCGAGTTGGCTAAAATTGTGTTTTTTGGTTTTAACAGTTGGGATAAATTGGTAGGAAACAAATGGCGCCCTCAGCTAAAGGTACCACTTTCTGATTTCTTTATGTTGAAATTGTTATTGATTATTTGTGTTGAGTTGATGGTGGTAAAGAGGTGTTAGTATAAACTAGGATGAAACCAGTTTCATCCAGGTTTAATATTTGATATAAATTTATTTTTGATAGGATATAACTGGTTTCATCTTGTTGTAGGAAGCAAAAGCAAGAGTAAAGGTGAATTAAGAACCAAGAAAAAGCATGATGTTAATGTGGTTGGAGAAAGTAGTGAAGAAGATCATTTGGAGAGAAAGGAATGGAAGGAAACCTTTCGTTCGAGTATGAAACCAATTGTGGATTTAATGGGTACATTTGAAATCACAGAGAAACAAGAGGTTGAATTAAGGAAGATTGAGTTTTGGAGTTTTCTGAATGTGATCAAAGAAGGAAAAATGGGGAAAGTTGAATGTGGCAAATCTCCAAAGGCACTAAAATACATCATAATGAGTTATGAATCAAACAACTTATTCAAGATTCGTGATCAAATTTTGAAGACGGATCATAACTCACTTATTGTTACCTTTGCAATGAAGAGAATAGTATGAGTGATCAAGATAAGGAACTTTATGGGCCAAAGGAGGACCCTAGTCTGAGAACTTCTGAATTTTACATAAAGTACTTCAAGAAGGCGGATGCAAAGAAAAGTGGAGACAAATTGGAGAAAAAGGACATTGTTAAAGGAATAAAGGATTTTATCAAAGAAGAAGGCAAAAAAGAAGAGTTGGTGATCCTTTTGTTGTTTTACATGTTTTGTACAATTTTCTTCACAAACACTGGTGGTATGTATTATCAATTACAAGTACTTAAACTGTGTGAAGTCAATTGATATCATCAATAGAATCTCATGGATAGATCTCATCCATAAACATCTAATGAAAAGCGTTGCGGAAGTACATAAGAAACCTTACTCCGTAAATGGTTGTAGCTTCTATCTGTTGGTGAGTTTCTATGATTTTTTATTTTATTTTGTAAAATTCATTATCTTCAATACAACAAGCACAAAACTAAACAGATTCATCTTGTTCTTTTTATTGTTGCAGTACTGGATGTTTGAACATATTAAAGGTATTCAAAAGAAAGACAAGACTGATAACTTACCTAGGTTTACAAGATGGAACATGTATCAAGTGTCTTTTGATGTTGAGGCGATGCTGAAAAATCTTTCAAAAGATCAGGTAAATCTATATATAAAGCCATAATATTTCTATAATCACTAGATGAAACTAGTTACATCATGTGTAATATTTCTGTAATCACTAGATGAAACTAGTTACATCCTGTGTAAGCACTGGATGAAACAAGATGCATCTTGAATCTAGAAATAAAAACATGTTGTCTACATGGTTGCAGATGATTAACTTTGTTGGTAGTTGGACTGAAGAGGAAAGACAATTATGTTTGTTTAACGAGGCAGAAAACAACCATGAAGGAAACATCTTCAACTTGAAGAATGAATTAGAACAAAAAGATAAGATTATCTCTAACTTGAAGGTTGAATTAGAGGCTAAGGATAAGATAATCTTAGACTTGTGAAATGAAGTGGAAGTATTGAAAGGACAACATAAGTCGCAATTAGAAACTCCACAAGCTTCACCTTCTCTTCAGATTATTGTTCATACACCACCTCCAGATTTCTTCAAACTTAAAATCACTCAAGAGATGAACAGTGATGTTCCTCAAAACGTTGATGCACCAAATGAAATTCCCGAAGCTAAGAACCTTAGTTCAGATTATGTTAGGAATGATGAAAAGAAGAAAAATAGTGATAAGTTGAAGAAGTTAGATACGAATAACAAGTTGTGAAAAAATTACTTGAGTGAAAACAAAGCGACCGAAGAAAAGCTAATCAAAGAGTTCTACAAATATGGAAATTTAAGGTACGCAACTATTTTTTGTTTTGATAATTTGTTTTTGCATTATTGTTTAGGATGAAACTGGATTCATTTTAGTATGGTTTTTGTTTATACCAAACTGTTAAACTTGGATGAAACCAGTTTCATCTTGTTTTTTACTTGTTTGTTTCATCATGTTTTTTAACTGTTGTAACTATATGAATGATCAATAATGCAAAGACTGCATTTGGAATTACAATAGAGGTGGTGAGTTTGCAATCTCTATTATGGGAGAATACATCCAAGAAATGATGTTAAATCATTCCGTGCCGAACAGTATTATCGAGTTCAAAATTATGAAATAGAGGGAACTGTTTCAACCTAACAGTAAGTGTGATGGATTCATTATGACAGCGTTTCTGAGCACACTTGCATGGGTAACTAATAAAAACATTTGATTCCTTTTTTTATTAATTTTTTTGGTAAAAAAGATTGGATTAAATAATGCACTTAATTTGTTTTTAGTTTTACGTCTCCATGGAAGATGAAAAATGGCTACAAAGTTGATAGATAATGAATTGCAGAAATTACAGAATGATATATCAACGATTTCCATTACTTGCTGATCTTGATGAACCACCACTGTGAAGTTGCACCGAAGCCTGAATATAAATACCATTCTATATTGCTTCAATTTGACTTCCATGACCTTTCTTGGACACATTACAATTCTCTTCTTGATACTACAAAAAATGGTTGTCTGGAGGATGTAAAAGTAAGGGTAAGAAGAGTGAACCAAGTTCTTAGCAAACTCTATGATAAAAACATGGATGATACCGAATTCACTACTGTAGAGAACTGTCCACAACAGGGAAAAAGGTAGGTCATTCACATTGTGGCATTTGTTATTGTACATGTTTTCATTTATTAAACACAAAACTAAATGAAAGACTTGGTTTTGTAGTCCTGACTCTGGAATGTATGTTATCTACTTCATGGAGTGGGCCGATGAAAGATGGTTTCACTTTTGAAGATGAAGAAACTCTAAGGGAAAAGATGAGCACATAGCGAGTAGACCTCGTATATGAAATACTCAGTGATGAAAGAAGTTGTTGGAAGTTGGAAGAGAACTACGACGGTTTTGTAAATAATCTGGTTTCGTCTAAAGATTGTAAAGAAGTTTAAGTTTAAGTTTTTTATATAAAATGCTATTAATGTAGTTTAGTTGCAGATCAATTAATATGAACCTCGGATTTCATCTATGAATGTATATATCCTAATTGCAGATCAGTTAATATTGAAAACTTTTACTTGGATTGTTATTTATTGATAATTTTAAGTAATTTTTTCAGAATATGTAGGATAAAACCAGATACATCCTGAAGAGAAAATATTCTACTATTAGAATATACAGGATGAAACTGGTTTCGTCCAAGCAAAATAACATTTTTTTCAAGCGTAGGGTTTTTCTGTCAGAATATGCAGGAGGAAACCAATTTCATCCAAGCAAAAAATCTAATTTTTTTAAAGATTATGCAGGATGAAACCTGTTTCATCCAGGTTTAATCTATGTTGTTCATGAATTCATTCAAGGTTTAATCTGTGTTGTGCCTAAATTTAAGAACATCTATAATTGAGCAGCCCAAAAAATACATTAAGTTAAACTAGTCACTGTAATTGTTCAAACAAAATATAAAAATCCCAAATAATGATAAAATAGATTTGTCCAAACAAATACTAATTTTAAAAAAAATGAGTCTAATGTGCAACTAGAAGTTGCAGAGAATGAATAAAACCAAGAATCATAAATTGTCCAGAAGAATCAGTGGAAGAAGATGCTATTAAGGAGGGAGAATAAGGTGTTGTTTTTTGGCGGGAGGATGAGGACATGTTGTCTTGTTATGCCTTGCTTTTGAATGGAAGTTACCCCACGTAATAGATCTCGTGATACCCGAACCGGTGCTAGGAATCCTCTTTTTCTTTGGTCTTCATACTTTGCCAGCAACATCTGGTGGGTGGATAAGTTTTTCTTCAACAACAATTCAAGGCTTGTCATGATTTGGAATTGGTTTGATTGAATGATCATATGCAACCTGGAAGAACCCAATACTGAAAAAAGGATTAGTGAAATCATAGACGCAAAGCTTTGCTGAAGCCATACACACGATAGCATGAGCACAAGGGAACTGATCAGTAAACCAATGCTGACAGCTGCAGTACCACTTGCTAAGATTAACAACATGAGTATGATCGGAGGAGTGTACTTCAAACTCAAGTTCACCAGACTTGCTTATTCTCTAAGTACTGCCGGCACGAATTGACTTCTCAACTTCTTTCTCAATATTAGGACACAAATATCCAGAATACTTTGACGGTTCAACCTTCCTTGAACTCATTTGCACTATTATCTTGACTCGAATGTGGTCAACTAATATTGCAATAGGCATATTTTTTGCCTCCCTAATCCAAGCATTAAAGGTTCTGCGACATTTGAACACATGTCTCTGTAGCGACATCCTTAACAATGTGCTTTGGGCCAATTCTCCACGGGAAGAGCACTCAAGTAGCGGTGAAGACCTTTGCATCCCATTTCCTTCAACTTATTCATACCTTCATGAAAACCTTCTAGAGTTGTCGAATAAAAACATTGAGTGAACAAGTTCATTGCAATACAATATTTTTCTTTTTTCTTTTTAATCTGAGTACGAACATTGTTTTTCAAGTGATGATAACAATAAACATGATGAGAAGTAGGAAATACAACGGGAATACCGAAGACCAAACCATCGTGACGATCCGAAATGAAAGTTAATGGACGAGGACCCGAAACAGACTCTAGCTTCTCCAACAACCAACGCCAGTTGTCGACATTCTCGCTTGAAACAATACCATATGCTAAAGGGAAGATTCCTACAAAAACAAAACAAAACACACAAAAATAAAAATAAATCATTAAACGGAAAAAGTCAGAGTGATAAACACAAGATGTAACTGGTTATATCCTGTAAAAAATTAAAAAAACAGAGTTATATACACCGGATGTAACTGGTTGCATCATGTGAAAAAAATACTGACAAAAATTAATAGAAAAATGCAATTTGTGAGGATGCAATATGACTTCAATAATAAAATGAATTTTTATCAAATATATCCATAAGATAAGACATACCATTATTTGCATTTTTCCCAGTAGCCGCCATAAGACATCCCTTAAACTTTCCCGTCAAAAAAGTTCCATCTAAGAACAACACCGGACGACAAAATTCGAAGCCAAATATGCAAGTCTCAAAAGCTAAGAACAAACTCTTGATTTGGTTTCCTTCCAAGACTAAACCATCTCGACTTCCTTCATTTGTTCTCTTCACATCATCACACCACCATACCAAATCAGGCTATCCCTTGGTATCATCACCATATAACTCCTTCAAACATACTTTTTTGCCGGCATGCGCTTGATCGTAGCTCGATGTTAACCCATAATCACTCTTCAAATCATCCATAATATTACGTGGTTTCTTGTTTGGATTTTGTTTGAGTTGGCCAATTACCAAATCCTTAACTAACTCGCGTGTAATGGGAGCAATATTGGTTTCATCATTATAAACAGCACAACACGTATGGTCTCCACTATAGTCTCGAAGGATAAAGTGCTTCTTCAAACTTGAAGTCGTCTCCGATGCATGAAACCTCAATTTGCATTGAAACTCCTCATTATAAAAGCACTCAACCGTATATCGTGTATCATCACTCTTAAGAACCTTAATTTTGCGACCAAAATGATGATTATACTTTTGAACAACAACCCGAGCTTCTTCTTGTCCTCCCAAAAACTCTTGGCCGATACCTTTTATTATGAATTCCCACATCCCCTTTACAAGTTTTTTTGACCGCAAGTTTTCCATTAAATGCACGCTCGTTGTTGGGAAGACAACCATGATGAGAAGTAGGAATAATGGAAAGTTGTTGGCTTGCTTCTTCAGCTATCAACAACTCCATCATCAAAGGTTCTTCAAGGACAAACCCAAGTTCAAACTCCAACAAACTGAAACTCTTAACTTAACAAAATGATATCACTGATTGAAGCTTACAATTACTATCGACGACCATTTTCTGTCCCGTACCACCATCAAATATAAATTGAATTGATAAGAAAAGGATTGTTGGGATATATGTTTAAAATAATTTTCTCTTGGATTTATATCAACATATAATCTCTAGTCTAGTGGTAAAGGATTTTGGGCATTGTAAGGTAGGTCACAAGTTCAAGCCCCCTCCCCTACTAATTGGGTGTATATGTGCACATACCCGTACGTGTATAACATTAGTCCGGGAGCGGGGCCTTGGGGCCTTGGGGATCTTGGGAGGTCTCTTGAATTTCAAATTCAATTTTTGCTCATTTAAGAATATTTTTCAAATACGTTTTTATTACCACTAATTACGTATTTATTTGTACTAATTATGGTATAAATTTTATATACGTTTTTTAACTGTTGTGAGTGTTTTATGGTAGTTATATATTTTCCATTAATTCTCCATTAATACGAAATTAAGTTTTGGGTAATAAAAAAAAACAGATTTTGGAGAAAAATAAAAATAAGAGTTTTCGTTTTTGTTAATAGTGAAAAAGAGACTAGGTTCTGAGCAAGATTAGAAAGAGTGGAGTGTTCAATCTCTCATTGTGTGCTTGAGAGATTGATAGGGAGTTTTCTTCTCGGCTGTTTTATCCTGGGGACATTGTGACGAAGAAAGAACTGCTTGCACAAACTCAAGGCAGAGCCACAAAACATCTTAAAGAGAGCGACCTGGTCGTGACTCAGCCGTCACTGTTTTGTGCTTAATCTTTGTTTTGCAGGTGTGAAATCAGCAATTGTTCCAACAATTTTAAGAAGTTCTTTCTGCCATGGAGACTGATAAGAAATCTATTGCTGATATCAATAAGCCTTTCAAGTTTGAAGGACTTCACTTCAGAAGATGGAAACAAAAGATGTTCTTTTATATCAAACTGATGAAGCTGCACATGATGGTGACCTCCTGTAAACCAGCTGATCCAAAAGATGAACCTACTGCAAGTGCAACTCCGCAAACGAATGAAGAACCTACTATGGTCCTGACTTTTATGCCTATACCATATAGGAAGACCCTTCCAGTCTTTAAGAGGCATTTAATTCTCCAGATTCTAGTTTTTGGCAGGAAGCAATAGATAATGAAATGGAATCTCATAATTCTAATGGAACATGGCACTTAGAAGATTTACCTCCTGGTTACAAACCAATAGGTTGTAAATGGGTACTTAAAAGGAAGTTGAATCCTGATGGCTCGATAGACAAATACAAAGCTAGGTTGGTAGATAAAGGAATTAGACAAGGAGAAAATATAGACTTCTTTGGTACTTATTCTCCTGTTACTAGATTGACTTCTATTCGTGTTTTGATTGCTGTTACTACTGTGCATAATCTTGTTGTTCATTAAATGGATGTTAAAATAACTTTCTTGAATGGTGAGTTAGAAGAGGAGATTTATATGGACCAACCTGAAGGTTTTGTTATTCCTGGTCAAGAACAAAAAGTGTGTAAGTTAGATAAGTCACTTTATGGTTTGAAACAAACTCCTAAGCAGTGGCATGAGAAATTTGATAATTTGATGATTTCACATGGTTTCAAAATTAATGAAAGTGATAAATTCATATACTATAAGCTTAAGAACAATGCATGCATCATGATTTGTTTGTATGTGGATGATTTGCTAATTTTTGGTTCTAACTTGTCTGTGGTTGAAGAAAGTAAGAATATGCTTAGCTCTAACTTTGAAATGAAAGATTTGGGTGAAGCTAGTGTAATTCTGAGAATCAATATTACTAGAAATGAAGATGGTATTTCTTTAGATCAATCTCATTATATTGAAAAGATATTAAAGAAGTACAATTATTTTGATTGTAAACCTGTGAGTACTCCTTTAGATTCTAGTGTTAAACTGTTTAAGAATACTGGTGATAGCATTAGACAGTCTGAATATGCTAGTATAATTGGTAGTCTTCGTTATGCAACTGATTGTACCAGTCCAGATATTGCGTAAGCAGTGGGGTTTTTATGAAGGTTTACCAGTTGTCCTGGTTTGGAACACTGGAATGCAGTTGAGAGGTTTATGCGGTATGTTAAAAAGACCGTTAACCTAGGATTACACTATAGGAGGTTTCCCGCAGTCCTTGAAGGATATTGCGGTGCTGATCGGAATTCCCTTTCAGATGACTCCAAAGCCACCAGTGGATATTTGTTTAATATCGTTGGAGGAGATGTTTCTTAGAAGTCAAAGAAACAAACAATTCTAGCTGTCTACAATGGAGTCTGAATTGATAGCACTAGCAGCAGCTAGTGAAGAAGCATGATGGTTGAGAAACTTTCTTTCTGATATTCCTGTATGGAATAGACCGATACCAGCTATAATAATCCACTGCAATAGTACCGAGGCTATTGCAAAAGTACATAACTGTTATTATAACGGTAAAAATCGACAATTACGTCGAAAGCACATCACAGTTAGAGAATTTCTCACAACTAGTGTTGTACGTGTGGATCATGTTAGGTCTGAATATAACGTAGCTGATCCTTTGACGAAAGGATTAGCTAGAGAAAAGGTATTAACTACCTCTAAAGGCATGGGAATTTTGCCCATTAAAAATTGAGTCATTTTGTGATGGATACCCACCTAGAAATAGGTTCAAAGGGAATAACGATTCAAAAATAATATGAATATAGAGTCATGCATCTTTCCCATGGCATGGTATCCTGAAGCGAGTTAAGGTTGAGTTCTTTAACTCTTAATGATGTCTATAGATCTATTTAGATTGGGTATCAAGATACAGGAGTACCTTTGATAGACTCACCCATGTGAATGTGAAAGTGTGGCCGCTTTCTATGAGAACATGGGCAGTTCTCTAGGTTATTCATTAAAACTGGGATAAGCACAAGGCCGTAATGTGCTGGCATTAGGAATTTACTCTTAGTATAGTTGTGTGTGTTTTAAGTAATCTGTTCTCTCCATAGAGTTCAAAGACATATGTTCACTCTATGTCAGAGTTTAGAGAACTTAATACTGAGTAAATGTTCAAAATCGAAAAATACCTTTGCTCATGCACATAACTGTACGGATTCTTGCTCAATGATTTTTTAACAAATATAAGTGGGGGATTGTTGGGATATATGTTTAAAAGAATTTTCTCTTGGATTTATATCAACATATAATCTCTAGTCTAGTGGTAAAGGATTTTGGGCATTGTAAGGTAGGTCACAAGTTCAAGCCCCCTCCCTTACTAATTGGGTGTATATGTGCACATACCCGTATGTGTATAACATTAGTCCGGGAGCGTGGCTTTGGGGGTCTTGGGAGGTCTCTTGAATTTCAAATTCAACTTTTGCTCATTTAAGAATATTTTTCAAATACGTTTTTATTACAACTAATTACGTATATATTTGTACTAATTATGGTATAAATTTTATATACGTTTTTTGACTGTTGTGAGTGTTTTATGGTAGTAATATATTTTCCATTAATTCTCCATTAATACGAAATTAAGTTTTGGGTAATAAAAAAAAACAGACTTTGGAGAAAAATAAAAATAAGAGTTTTCGTTTTTGTTAACAGTGAAAAATAGACTAGGTTCTGAGCAAGATTAGAAAGAGTGGAATGTTCAATCTCTCATTGTGTGCTTGAGAGATTGATATGGAGTTTTCTTCTCGGCTGTTTTATCCTGGGGACGTTGTGACGAAGAAAGAACTGCTTGCACAAACTCAAGGCAGAGCCACGAAACGTCTTAAAGAGAGCGACCTGGTCGTGACTCAGCCGTCACTGTTTTTGTGCTTAATCTTTGTTTTGCAGGTGTGAAATCAGTAATTGTTCCAACAGATCCAGATAGTAAAGAAACACACTAACAAATATACCGACCAACTAAGACAACACAAGTCTCAAACCTGGGGAAGGTTACTTGATGGTCCAATCCAAAAATAAAAAACCTAGCGCAATGCTAATAAATTAGAACGTGGATGGATGTATCGAATAAGAGAATCGTGATATATACATGAGAAAGTACAAAAGATAATATCAAATCTTCCTAGGTTGGGTAACCAGATCTCCTAAGATAGTAACCAAATATACAATATGATACACAAAATATACAGCAATACCCCCCTCATGTTGGAGCATGAAGAGTCGAAATGCCCAACTTGACAAGAAGAGACTGATACTGATGACGTCCCAAAGCTTTAGTAAGAATGTCAACAAGATGAGAGGTAGTATGAATGTAAGAAGGAACGATAGTACCCCGGAGAATTTCATCACGCACAAAATGATAATCAATCTCGATATGTTTCGTACGTTCATGAAAAACGGGATTATTAGCAATATGTAAAGCAGCCTGACTATCACAATGAAGAGAAATAGGCGCAGGATGCTCTATACCAAGACTCCGAAGTAAAAAATTTAACCATATAATCTCACAAGTAGCGGAAGCCATGGCACGATATTCTTCTTTAGCAGAAGAACACGAAACTATTGCCTGTTTCTTTGTTTTCCAAGAGATAGGAAAATCCCCGAGGAAAACAAAGTGTGCAGTAAGAGAGCGACGAATAATTGGACAACTAGCCTAGCCTGCATCACAATAAGCGTCAAGGACCATGGTTGAATTAATACAAAGTAAAATACCTTTTCCAGGACTACACTTCAAGTAGCGTACAACTCGAAAGGTAGCGTCTCATTGAGATTGAGTTGGATGCTGCATGAACTGGGATAAAATATGAACAGAGTAAAAGAGCTCGGGGCGTGTGATGGTAAGATAAATCAGTCTCCCCACTAATCGCCTATAACGAGTAGGATACATCATAGGTGTGTCCGATGCAAGAGCTAGCCTATGATTCTCCTTCATTGGAACACTAGCCGGTTTAGAACCAAGGAGACCTGTCTGTGTAAAGATGTCAAGAGCATATTTGCATCGACAAGGAAAAATCCCTTTGGAACTTCGAGCCACCTCAATACAAAGAAAGTACTTCACCTTTTCCCTAGTCCTTCATACGAAAAAAATTACTGAGATAAGCCTGGAATTCGCCAACCGCAGCTCTATTATTCCCAGCGATAACAAGATCGTCCACATACACAAGAATATTCAAGACAACATCCTTCTTGCGATAAACAAATAAGGAGTGATCAGAAGCACTGGCAGAAAAACCATATGCACAAAAAACGGTTGCTAACTGCATACCAACATCGGGGGGCCTGACGCAGACCATACAATGACTTACGAAGTCTACACACCTTGCCAGGAAAACCGTTACTAAAACCAGGAGGGAGTCGCATATATACCTCCTCAGCCAAATCACCATGAAGAAAAGCATTGTGTACATCCATTTGAACCAGCTCCCAGTTATTAATAGCGGCAACAGTTAGAAAAGTACGAACAATGACCATTTTTACAGTGGGAGCAAAAGTCTCAACGAAATCAATTCCTTTTTTTTGACGATTGTCAAAGACGACTAACCTGGCCTTGTATCATTCAACCGTGCCGTCGGATCTATGCTTAATTCGAAACAGCCACATACAGCCGATTGCAGATTTAACTGGAGGTAGGTATTCTACAGTCCAAGTTTCATTAGCATCCAAGGCCGCAATTTCCTCCTCCATTGCTTTTCCCCACCTTGGATCACTCATGGCCTCCTTAAAAGAGGTAGGTTCCACATCAGTTGAAATAGCTACAAGGAAATGACGATGTGCAACATAAAAAGCATTACAATTCATATAATGTGCTATAGGATAGGGAGTACTTGAGGCTTGGACTGGTATGGGTGAAGCTTCGAGGGGAACCAATGTCGTGTTAGTATTCTTGTGGATACTTTGCCACTGGCCATAGTCCTTGTGCTTAACATTATCAAATTTATTACGTTTTTCGCGTCCAAGCTCATCATCAACCAAGACATTCCCATCCGCATATTCCCTAACTATATTTTCTTCAGCCTCAATGAAACCACGACCAGTTAACTCTCCCATGACAGAGACATTCTGGTCATCCCCTATGTCCATTCGCGCTGCGGATCCAGAAGTAGGGTGCAGCTGAACTTGTTGTGTGTCGTCAAGCTGAACTAGTTGTGTGCTGTCAAGATGTAGCTTAGTAACATCATCACTTGTATCAAGATTTTGATCGGGTTCTAACTCACCCTTATGCGCAGCAACATCAGACATTTCACCACAGTCAACAACATCACTTATTCCACCAAATTCATCAGGATACAATGAGTGCATACGAATCATTTCTTCGAGATCGGCTAGAGGATAAATATCTTCAAAAAAATGAACATCTCGTGAATGAAAATAATCCCCCGTTTTAAGATCAAATAAATGCATCTTTTCTCCCCAAAGGGATACCCAAGAAATATACAACGAAGACTTCAACTATCAAACTTGTCACAAGGATTAAGATTCTTCGCAAAGCACAAGCACCCAAAAACTCTAATCGAACTAAAAGTGGGAGCCCAACCATAGAGCAACTCATAGGGCGTCTTTGATTCAAGCACACAGGAGGGAGTTCTATTAATCAAATATGCAGCGGTCAACACACATTCACCCCAAAAATCAATAGGAAAACAAGCTTGAAAGCGTAAAGGGCGAGCAACATTAAGAATATGACGATGTTTGCATTGGTGTTTTAACAATGGATGTTTGATGAATTATGCCATTCTTTCGGAAATAATTACCAAGACCCTTAAACTCCGTCTCATTATCACTTCACATAATTTTGACTCTTTTTGTAAAATGACGTTTAATCAAGGTAAAGAAGTTTGTCATTAAACTAGGCACCTCATCTTTGGTTTTCATCAAATATACCCAAACACATCTAGAAAAATCATCCACAATAGTAAAAAATATCGTGAGTTACATGCACGATTCACACGATAAGGACCCCAAACATCACAATGTACCAACTCAAACAAATCAACTGCCTTAGTGTCACTTAATGGAAAAACATTACGAGTCTGCTTGGCCCTATGACAGATATCATAAGCTTTATTGTCTAACTGACTATTATTTCTACTAACTTGAGGTAGCAACTCCATTGCTTGTAGAGAAGGATGTCCGAGTCGTTTGTGCCATAATTCAGTGGTCTCTTTCCCTGGCACAAAATTAACACGAGCTGGTTCCCCCATCATTAAGTAATAGATCCCATCAGTAAGCTTACCCATACCAATCTTCATCCTCAAAGTATGGTCCTGTATAACACATTCAGAGTTAGTGAATTGTATGCTTAGTTGTATGCTTAGCACGTTGAGTAGATAAAAATTGGGAAACTAATATTAAGTTGCAAGTGAAGGTTGGCACAAACAACACATTCGACAAAACAAGAGCATCATTCAAATTCACACTCCCCATTTTGGTCGCCTCTATACTTACACCATTAGGCAAACCAACTTGATTAGGGAAAATGGCACGACAAGAATCAAACACATTCTTATCACAACAAACATGATTCGAGAAACCAGTGTCGACAATCCATGAATGAATACCCTTACCATTTAAGAGAACATGGTTCGTAGTGGTCGATACTTCACCAAAGGCAACATTTTTTTTGGTTGGTTTATCGTTTTTGAATGACCCCAACCCATGTCTGCTACGGCCTGCTGTCAAACGCCTAGGTTCCCGACCCTCTGGGTATCCATGCTTCTCCCAACAGCGATCCTCAAGATGTCCATGATATCCACAATAGGTACACTTCAGTGGAGGTCGTGCAACCCCCCTGTTTTTGACCCCTGTGATGCATTGTCTCGAACAGCGAAGGCCATTGGATAGACTGCTTCTGCCCTCCGTTGAGTATATACCATAACCTCCTCTTCTTGCACAAGTCTTGAGTACACAGTATGAAGAGAAGGCAATGGTTCGATCCCCAAAATATTTGAGCGAACAGTTGCATAATAAGGTTCATGGCCCATTAGAAATTTACGCACCTGATCTGTCTCACGACTTTTACGAAGAACTGCATTCAATCCGTATTTGCAGACAGAGCACGAGCAGGAGGGTAAAGCATCAAAGTCATTGATGTCATCCCATAATTTCTTCAATCTCCCATAATAGTCCATAATCGACTCTTCATTCTTTTGTTTGCAGTCAGCAACATCTGACTTCAATTGGTAGATCCTTATACCATTTCCCAGAGAGAAACATTGTTGAATATCCTCCCACAATTCATAAGCGGTGTCGCGATATGAAATAGTAGAGCGAATGCCTGGATCAATCGTACTAAAAATCCAAGTGAAAATCATATAATTAACAGTCCACCAATCTTCAAGATTGTTAGAATTTAAAAATAATACACAGAGGAGTGTGAGAGAGAGATTGAAACACTAAAAATAAAGTCTATATTGATAATCTTCTGCATAGTTTTTACATTAACATAAAAGCATTTAAATAGGTATTACAAGACACAAACCCTAAAATAATAAACCCATTAAACTAAAACTCCTAATTTTTAGCCATTATTCTACTGACTCCTAGTTAATAGGAATTATTCTACCAAATCAAACCTAAACCCTAAACATGTTTGGATTATAATTCCAACACCTTCCTTTAATTCAAACATGTTTGGTTCATCATTATCTTCATCATTGCATCATCCATCATCTTTCTTCATCATCATAAATCAGCAACATCTTTGATCATCATCATCATCATCATCATAAGTGTTACGATCATCATCATCATTAGTTGATCAAGATTCCGCATCATTTCAACTAACCTTGCAAGACAAAATGTCAAAACCATAATTTGTAACAAAATATCTAGAATTTTCTATATGTTTTGAACAAAAACTTCATAACAACTTTTCCATCATAAAAATCATATTTTTCAACCCCAGAAAATTTCTTCATCATAAAAAAAAATTCTTTTCAATTTTTTTTCTTCAGGAAATAAATCAAAACAAAACATTTTCTTTTGTAACTCTCCCTCAACTCAACTCTCTGCCCTAGCTCTGATACCATGTTAGATTTCCACCATAATAGTATAAAAAGAAGTGAAAAAAGAGAGAGATTAAAACACTAAAAATAAAGTCTACATTGATAATCTTCTGTTTTTAAAACTCAATATATTTTTCACTGGATAATCATTTCATTAAAACAAAACTCTTTAAATAGAGTTTCCATAAACAAGTTACAACCCATGTACAAATAAATTCCTATAAAATAGGAATTATTCCCACAAACCAAAACAACTTACAACTACTAATTCAAATGCCTATTAATTAGGCACACACGTTTTAATTTTACCAAATCAAATATTTTGAATTAACTCCAGCATCCTCCCTTAATTCAAAATATCAGTTTCTTAACCATCATCATATAATCATCATCATTATTTAAAAACATAATTATCAAAAGTAGCAACCTCGTGATTGTTTGTCATCATCATTATTAGCAGATCAGCATCTCACATTATAATCTTCATCAATTTTCTTCATAACAATTTTTCCATCATAAAAATCATATTTTTCAACACCAGAAAATTACTTCATCATAAAAAAAATTTCTTTTCAATTTTTTTTCTTTTGTAACTCTCCCTCAACTCAACTCAACTCTCTGCCCTAGCTCTGATACCATGTTAGAATTTAAAAATAATACACAGAGGAGTGTGAGAGAGAGATTGAAACACTAAAAATAAAGTCTACGTTGATAATCTTATGCATGGTTTTTACATTAACATAAAAGCCTTTAAATAGGCATTACAAGACACAAACCCTAAAATAATAAACCCATTAAACTAAAACTCCTAATTTTTAGCCATTATTCTACTGACTCCTAGTTAATAGGAATTATTCTACCCAATCAAACCTAAACCCTAAACATGTTTGGATTATAATTCCAACAAAGATTAACAGAATCAACTTTAGGTTTAAGAAGATTACCTTTAATTTGACCCCTTGAGAACGACGTGCGTGATGACTGTCCCCGGGCCATCATTTGAAGCTAGAGTATAAAGGGGATTTGGAGTTCATGGTGTTGATGATGGTGTGTTCATCTCATCACCCATGGATCAGAAAAAAATGACTCCTGGTACCATAAAGGCAAACACAAGATGCAGAACGTGGATGGGTGTATTGAATAAGAGAGTCGTGATATCTACATGAGAAAGTACAAAAGATAATATCAAATCCTACTAGGTTGGGTAACCAGATCTCCTAAGATAGGTAACCAAATATACAAGATAATACACAAAATATACAACCAATACGTTGCATCCCGAAAAACAACAATAACTACAAAAGACATCACCAAGATTATCACCACCATTAGAATTAAGATAGGTTAATTATGTTTGAGATTTTATATATATAATGATAGTCTTACCAGACTTAAGTGCGCTTCCCTGAGCCCAAGACCCTTATTGATGACTATGGATCGGGACGTGAGAGATTATATATCTTGAAGATATCCTTGCGCCTTGCGGAACATACTAGGGCTGCACAATGGGCGGGCGAGTCGGTTTTAAACCAAAACCAACTACCAACCCGTCTATAGGCGGGTTTTAAAAATTAAAACCAACTACCAACCCTTCCATAGGCGGGTCGGTTTGAAACCGACCCGAGTCGGGTCGGACGGGTTCGTTTTTTTTACGGTTTAACCCGCATAGCATTAACAAACAGAAAAAAACTTGAACAGACAGAAAACAACAACACATATAAACAAGAACAATAATATTAATATGCCTGATACTTAACATATCATATCCTTCCCTAGATAGCGATTTGCACAAGCCACGCTGAACAAACATGAACATGAATAGAATCCACAATTTAAAACTTAATTGTAACATATTTCTATGGTATAACAAACAATAAAATGGAATGCCAGCAAACATGGTTAATTGGCAGTGATCAAAACATCTAGTATAAAAAAGTTTCAAGTCCGGGAAGTAATAACTGATATCAGAAAAATGACAAATGATTGATAGAAAATAATGGATTCAGAACACCTACAAGCTGCACTTCTTGTAGAGATGGCGATCGAATGCTACCTAGTGGTCACTAGTCAAACAGTCAAAAGGTATATAACAGAGATGGATATTTATCTCCTTGAGTCACTTCACTTAGAATGATATCAAACAATTTTGTTTTCAATCTAATTAAGCATTCACTTAAATTGCAACACCCTGTTATGCTAATTAAATCCCCCTTTATCAATCATCTTCAAGGATCAAAGATCTCTGTCATGGGACCCAATAACTCTGCAAGAACTTGAAGTGTATGTCAACAAATAAAAGGTAACTGCCTAAGAACAAAACTCAGTTCTTTAATAGTTGTAAAGGGAGGTGATACTGCATAGAAAACTCCCAAGGATATGGAGGCAAATATTCTAAACAGCTAAACTACTTGACAGGGAATAGCATGTGCCAAAATCCAAGCTATCCTGACCTATCTAGATAAGATTTTTAATGTGCCAGAATCCAAGCTACCAATCTATCTTGATACATGAAATGGGTTTTTCTGTAACAAGAAAAACATGTCTAGTGACAAGAAACATTGAATACCCATTAACTAGAACGATTGATCTAAACATAGGAACTTAGTAACTATTAATGCACCATCAATTAGTAAAAAAACTAAAAAAGCAGAATTTTTTTTTTACATACCTTCCTCAATGCTGAAGCTATCATCCACTCTGAAAAAAACAATTTGTGTATTGATTGGCAGTTCATTGCAAATGTATTAATAGTATTATATACAAAGCAGACAAAAATCTAGAAAAGTTTGAGATACCAAAACCCCTTTGTGGATTTAATCTGTAACAGTCTGTTGATCATGTAATGAACTTGGTATGGAGAAACACATATTATGCAGGCAAAAGTAAACAAACAAATAAGCAAACCAAGCAGTTGACGCACTCTAGAATTAACATAAACAAGATAAAGGCACTGTTTACATCTTTATTCAAAACATGATTCATAAAATCGTCAAAACAATTGAACTATTCCTAGACAAAAGGATTCATAAACCCCCAATTTCTGATGAACCCTAATTTTCCCAAAAAAGAAAGAAAACCCCCCAATTTGTGATGAAATGAGATGACCCCCCACCTTGTTTGTCTGTTGTAAGCTTTAACTTCTATGTTGAACTTGATTGTCGATGAAATCAGATGAACCCCCAATTTCTGATGAAATCAGATGAACAACAGATAAACTTGATTGTCTGATGCAAGTTTTAACTTTTAAATCGATGTTTATATGATACTCTGATGAGTGATGGTGATGGCGAAATCAAATCTTGAAGTGATGGTGATGGTGATAGAGAGGCAGCAGCCAGCAGCAGCGCGTGATCTTGAACTCTTGAAGTGAAGAACAGGCTGAACAGCTGAACAAAAGAACGAGAAATGAAGATTGGGTTTTCTAGTTAGTTAAGTTTCTCTTTAGATGGATGGCTAGGATGAAAAATAGTAATCTCAATCAATGGCTAAAAATACTCGGTTTATACGGGCGGATTCGGGCGGTTCCTGTATTAAACCCATAAAACCGAACCGTGATGACCGGATTTTTATTTTACAAAACCGTATACCAACCCCCGGTTTTGTCGGGTTCGGGCGGGTATGGTTTTTCATGTTTGTGATAACTATATATTTCCATTGTTTTTTATGTGCTAATTATTGATTTCACAAATTAAGCGGTGATTGTAAAATAATTAAATGTTTAATTGTGTCGTACCCATATATAGTGAAGTTTTATATAGCCAACTTTGGTCCTTACATGACCTCTTCCGTGATAGTGAAGAGAGGGGGCATATATTAAACCATGAATAATTGGCCATTTTTAGAAGTATACTGTTTTGGAGTATGCTTGAGGTGTTTATAGGTAACAAGATCAGCAAAGAAGAGTTAGCAAAGAAGAACCACAGTCTTGAGTTGCTATTAAAGTCATATACCAAAGCAAGTGATAGAAACTCTGGTTTTAAATTTGGTGCAGGTTCTCGTGTTTTTGTCTCTACTCCTTCAGATAGGGCCGTCATTTTTGGTTTGCAACTAATTAAAAGTGGGATTGAGAACAAGTTACTATACGAGTGTAAAATCACACCCATCACAAATGATTTGTATCAGAAGTACAACTTTGGAGAAGCAAAGGCAACGGTAATTAGGAGTACTGGGGCACAAGTAGATATTATAGATGCAATCAGCAATGGAGAAGTTGAAGATCTTGTGAGGCTTATTGTCTTTTATGTGTGTCAAACTATTTTTTTTCACGAAAATTTTTAGTATACAATGTTGCTTGTACCATTATCAAATGATACACGTGTGAGTCACACAGGACTTTTTGTGGTTGTAGTCTTTCTTAATATGGAAGCTCGGCTGGCTTATTAAAGAAACCCATTTTATTTATTAAGGAAACGCACTGGGATTAGCTTGGAAGCCCGATTGTCTTATTATAGAAGCCACTTTGTGTTTATTGTAGAAACATACTGGGCTTAGTTTAAAAGCGCAATTGGCTTATTTTAGAAGCCTTTTTGTTTATCGAAGGAATATTTTTGGCTTATTTTGGAAGCCTAGTTCGCTTAATATAGAAGCCCATTATTTTACGTAGGAACTAACCGGGCTTAATTTGGAAGCCATGTTGGCCTATCATAGAGGTATATTGGGTTATTAGACCGGGCTTAATTTAGAGGTCCAGTTGGCTTATTTTTTAAGTCATTTTGAGATAGGCACAAATCTTGAGAAGATATATGAGGATCTTCCAAGATATATGAGGATCTTCCAGGATAGACACAAATCTTGAAAAGATAAATGAAGATCTTCCAAGATAGATACAAATTCTGGGAAGATATATGAAGATCTTATAGGATAGACACAAATCTTGAGAAGATATATGATGATCTTCCAAGATAGGTATAAATCCTGAGAAGATATATGAGGATCTTCTAGGATAGACACAAATCCTGAGAAGATATATAAGGATCTTCCAGGATAGACATAAATCTTGAGAAGATACACTAAAATGTTTCAAGATAAATACAAATATTGAGAGGGTACACATAGATCTTATAGGATAGATACAAATATTAAAGGATAAGTAAAAATCTAGGTAGTTGTTTAGGATAACTACAAATCTAGTTGGTTATTTGAGAACTAGATTTGATTTCTACCTATAAATAGGGGCTGAAATCCAGCTCAAAAGGTACACAGGTTATATTCCTTTTCTCCACAATAGACTGATGTGTGTCGTGGATGCAATCAATTTAGTGATCTTGTTTCCACTCAATTAAAGAATAATATAATGGAAGTCAAGTTTGCTCCCACCAGGAGTGAGGTGTTTAAATTGTCAAACATCACAAAAGGGGGTTTGTTTTAGGTTGAAAATAACTAACAAAGCAATAAAAAGTTTTTAAGATGCAAGCAATGGAGAGATATGATCGAGGAATCCTTCTCCGTTACTAAACATTCATCAAGTTTATATGTTTATTTACTCATTGTTAATCACAAATTATCACCAACCATAGAATAACGGCTAGCATAGTGTTATCCCCAAAATTCCTTATATCACTGGATACAGAAGTTCTCGCCTACCAGATTCTATTCGGCCTAACCACCTAGTAGTAGATCACTTAGGGTTTTGGTCGAATGCTTTATATTTTGTGAATTTATAGGTTATTACTACCAGTTAGACTATTAGATCAAGGTCCACTTACTAGTGTTGTTCATACACACAATTGTTCCACAGAATCCCTATGCAAGGTTTCGTGTTCTCTACTTGTGTACGATTCAATGGACTATTACTTATCTCACAACTCAATACAAGCAATAGATTAAATCAACAAATCAATTCAGTTGACCATCTAAACAATCTATCAATCAATCATAAACATTCTTTGAAGTATAAACAAACGATAATCATGTGAAAAACTCAAAAGAAAATCATATATAAAATCAAATCATGTTTAGAACTTAGAATTCATCCTCAATATATTAGGTTTTTAGATACTCATGAATGTAGAAGCATCCATGTTATACATATAAGAAAGTAGATAAGAAATCGTTACGATAATGGAACCGCTCCGAAACCCTAGCTTTCTCCTCTTGTGTTGTTCTATCCTCCAAGACTTGCAAAGTAATGTAAAAAAGTGTCTTCTTAATGTCTTGGGAGTCTTATTATATAGTGCTCTTGATATCCAGGGCTTAGAATCCTTCTGGGCCCGTGTTCTCCCAAAAATAGAGTCAAAAACGTATTAAAAACATCCCAGAACAGTGTCAGGTTCGGCTACTAATGTGTATGGAATACTGGTCGAACCTGACAACCTATTTTTACTCCATATGAGTGTCAGGTTTGGCTACTAATGGAATTCGACTTAGTGGCCGAACTTCTCTCTGTAGACTCATCGAAAACTTGATTTTCAGCTCCATGTTCGGCTACTATTGGTTGTATGAATTTCCGGCCGAACCTCTCTTTGTAGACTCAAATATTTCAAACTTGTTTTGCCCATAACTTCTTCGCCCGATGTTGGAATAACCTCATTTTTTTGGCGTTGGCTTCGTATTTCGATTATCTTCAAGATAGAGGTGAATAATTATGAGTTTGGACAACTTACAAGTGGTTTATTTTGTTGACTCAATTTTTTTAGCATTTTTGTAGCAATTTCCTTGATTTGATATGATTCACCTAATATAAGACATAAAATAGAAAATAAACGTAATAACAAGTAATATGCAAGAATTATAGAAAATATTTGTATGAATTTGACACTAAAACCATGTGAATTATGCACTTATCATACACCTTCTCAATCTCTCTCTAACTTTAGCATCAGAGTGTCTTTGCAGGTACCCCTCACCTTCAACATCAATCAAGTTTCATCAGAAGTCTTATCTATGTTTCTGGTGGAATCAAATCAACAGTTGAAGATCAATCGTTCTACATTAGATCTAGGTTTTCCAGCAAGTTTCAACTGGAATTTAATCAACGACTGTGATTTAATGCGTCTAGACACATCTTGAAGAGTGTTGGGGCGATTAATTTTACAAAAATCTGCAAAACAAAGAAAAATTCACATGGAGACTTCACAAGCAAATCAACGCGGAAGAAACGCTCACCGTGATTCACACTAATCAGAGCATTGCTCCAAGATAAATTCAGAGCGCCATTGTTCAAATTGTCCATGAAGGAGTGGAGGCGTCAGTTTCAACAGCTGCATCAGGAGGGCGTTCTACAAGGACTTGTCCAAGCTTCGGAAGAAATATGTGGGTACGTAAAACACCCCATCTTGCCAATAAAGCAATTCTTACTCAAGAAAGAGATGTTCACAATCAACATCCGAGCATTCTTGAATCCCGTCTTGAGACCATTGCTGATAGAGGGGTGTGCATACCCCCTCGTAATTAGCAAATCAACAATCCCCAAGTGACTCCTATCGGCCTTACGGGAACGCTACCAAGAATTAAAGAAGAAAACAAGCGACTTAAGATCTCGTTGGAAAAAAGGAAAATGATAAAGAAAGTAGCCACCACGTGTTCCACGAGTAGCAGACAGGATCATAATGCACGACCCTCGTCAAGGAGACATGAATAACGACGAGATCGTGACAATACATATGAAAGGAATGTTGATTCCGAAAGACGATTTCCAGAGCAAAACGAAAGATGGAGAGCCGGAAAAGAGCGAGACAACAATCACCACAGCCACGATCGTCATGACGATAATTATTATGATCGTCATGCTCCTGAAGACGAATATTACCGTACGACTGAACTGGATAGGCGATCCAGACCAAGTTATAGGCGACAAGACATACGAGACATCGGGATGATCATGTTACTAATGACCACCCAAAGAGATCTAGGCGTGATAGAAATCGCTCAAAAAGAAGAATAGTCCCACTCAGGAATAAGCAGATCCGTAGAGACACAGAAGGAGATTCACCGCGAGGCGAGGATCTCAGCAGAAGAAAACTTAGTGAAATGATTGAAGAAGTGTTGTCTCAGAAGCAATCCAAAGATGAAAAACAACAAATTTCAGTAATGAAAAGGTCAATGGACTCATCATTTGTGTATAAGATCAAGCGATTCCACCCACCTCTGAACTTCACCCAGCCTCAGTTCAAGGAATTCTTTGATGGAAAAAATGGCGATCTAGTGGAGCACGTCCAACATTTCCAAGCTTCATGAGTCTGTGGGGGTGTAGTGATTAGGGGTGGGTCGGATTAACCGAAAACCGAACTGAACCGAAAAATCCCCCGAACCGTAACCGATATTGACCGAACCGATGCTGAGCCGAAATTGAACCTGTGATCCTGAACCGAACCGAACAGGTTTCGGGTTCGGTTTTGCTTCTCCCATTCCCGAACCAACCGAACCGATACTATTACATATATAATTCTAGTTACGTATGTACACTCGCGAGGCCCTGATTGAGACGATTCAAAGTCTGATTTTTGATGGTTCGAACATGGCCAACACAACCCATTACAAAACCTTTTCAACTATGTATGTTTAAATAGGTACCGTCGAAATCGGAATTGCATTTTCTTACTTTGCTGCCTACTCTCCGACCCGAAGTAAAAGTCATTACAGAATGTGGAAACTGGTACTAAGAGCATTCCCACAAATTATGATTTCTCTCACTGTTTTTCTTCTTCTTTTAATCTCCCAAAATCTGTCTGTTGTTATAATATGGTGTTAACGGTGTACATAGATGAAACAGGAGAAAATTTGTGTGGAAACCGCTGAAAAAAATAGCTGGATTGACTGATGAAAATGTGGCAAATGCAACGGAAAGTCCTAAATTTCAAATGATTTATTACAAGAAGAACAACAAATTTAAATTTAGTAGATAATGGTTTCAAGCACAGAAAATCAAATAGAATATATATATGTATATGTATATATATATATATCTATATATATATATATATATATATATATATATATATATACATGTAATCCATGTACTGCACGTAATGAAACCATTTAAATGCAAATAA
>JAJJMC010000896.1:679446-699810 GCA_023531435.1 Papaver californicum | reverse complement strand
AATTTCTTTTACTAAGGTGACAGTTTCTCCATAAAAACTGTCATGGAAAACTTAATTTCTTTTACTAAGATGAGAGTTTCTTCGTAAAAACTGTCATCAATTACTCAATTTCTTATACTAAAGTAGCAGTTTTCTAAATAAAACTGTCATAGAAGAGTCAACTTTGTAGAAGGCTAATTTATAGCAAACTAGCTACTGATACTGCTCAATAAAATTATAGAAAGAAAATTTAGCTTTTAATAAAATTGTCATTAGATTACTCAATAAACTGTTTAACAGATAGCTAGTACGGAACTAGTAAGTTCAAATAAAATAAGTTACTAGAAGTGAATGTACTACATATATAATTCAAAAGACTTGATATGAAAGTAGTCTTATATAGTACTAACTAAAAGAAATTAACAATGAAGTGTTGATCGAAACCACATCCATTTTCCGAAGTGCTGATCGAAATATAGTCCTGCCAATTCATGTCCCCAATCTACTCCTGCCAATTCATGTCACTAATAACGGCAGCACATGGTTTACCCATTCTCTTCGTACTTCCATGATCTCTCCTTCATTGTACTTGGACTTCCTATGCAAAAAGAATACAAAGTAAGTACTATTTGAAGTAATTAACCAAAATGAAAATTGCATTTTCATAAAATAAGTACCACTAATTAATTCCATTAACTCACTCCCCAAAAACAACACCCACCAAATCAAGCACTCAGGAGCACCACCCATTCATCAACAACAAACCACTTACACCAACTCTGTAACCCACCAGCACTACTCACTCACCACAAGAAAACTATAGGTATCGAAGTCCAGTAGGGGGAATGTTACAATAAATCAACCACATCAATATTGCATTTGAGGTATAACAAACATATCAAGTTCTGGCAAAAGGCATTTTCATTTGCAAAAAACCCATTCATGTAAAGCCTTCAACAAACACACCAAAGTTCTAAAATGAACAACTAATTAAGAAGATGAAGATCAAAAGGAAAACAAGAAAACTCCAAAAGTGTACTTACCATTACTGTGTTATGCAGTTTTAGCTGCCCTTCTACGATTTCTTTCAAAAATCGCATTGCATAAAATCCAGATTCCCAATTGTTTTTATGTTGCGGGATATGCTAATATTCATGCAATACGTAATATATTGGTTAATAATGTTCAATTTTGCAATTTAACATCACAATTAAGTTAGTGCGCTTACTTGTGGAAAACAAAACACCGTAGAACCATTCGAATGTCTTTTTTTAAGGAATCCTTCCACAACCCTGGATGACGATAAGTTTAAGTAAATATGAAGATACTTAATGACAGTACAAAATTAGTATGAAAAGAGAAATGTAATTGACCTTTGCATGATTTTGTCAATTTCTTTATATGTTGCCCCCCTTGCGAATCCAGCCACCATACCTTTTGAATACTCAAGTTCACAACCATTAAGACCCAATGATGGCTGTAAAACAACCAAAGTTAATAACGTCTTCCAATAACAATAAAAAAACCTAGGGCATGAGAATCCATTTTCCTACATCAATCACAGAACTTGTCCAAAATAAAGGAAATATTTGATGAATGCATATAAAATATATGGGTCATGTGCTAAAACTCCACCAAAGGAGACAACTCAGACATCCTCTTCTTCAACAGATGAAAAGTGAGAACATTCTAAAACCAAATACTAGTGTGCTTAATTTTAATATTGAAACGTATAACACGCTAATACTTACTTCTTCACATAGGGTACGAAAACAAGTTCTTCGGTTGTTTTGTCCATCCGCGCTACCAAATCACTGGTCAATTTTGAAGAACTAGATGCACTTGCAGTTATTACCGTAGGATCCATAAAGGTAAACTTGTTTTGTTTTTTTGTCGAGAGAACCTTTTGATGCAAATACCTGAAAATCGAGACATGTGAAGTTTTAAGACTTTATGATAGATACATTGTTGATTATACTACTACATATGAGGATAACGTCTAGCATTACCTGATGTAAATAACAACATCAGTAACAGATGCCCGCAGTTCTCGTTTACAAATACTCTCGATATCGCCCTCTGTAATACATACAGAGTCATTGTTTGCCGTCTTGAAAACATTGGCCTCTATTGTAGCAAAAACTTCCCCCCCCCCTAATTTTTTTAAATGGCAAGTTGCATCGTTCAAAAATTTCTCAAGGAAATCCAAAGAAGTTGTTGTATCTTCACCCTACAGAATAAGATTCATGACCAGAAATACAAAAGTAATAATAATAAAACAGGTCAAAGAATACAATGCAACATTAGCCACATACCTTTTCCTCTACAACTATAAGTTTTTTGGGCCACGCCACGTATGTCCCTAGAGCATCTTTGATGGTTACTATCTCATCTTAATGTGGTATTGGGACTAATGCTTCAAGATCTTTAGCAGACAGGACCAGAACACGGCAATTACCTTCACCCAACTCAACATTATGTACCTTTTCTTTGGGGTTGCTGTCAAAGGCATTTCCAGCTGCAACCTCACCAGAGTCTATGAATAACTTGCATGGTTTGGCCTATATGTATTTGACCAATTAGTTTCTACAAAATAATAATGAGAAGAAAAATAAAGCATAGAATACTACAAGTCAACCATGGGATATGTCAAAGACTACCTTCCCAATTCCAAATCTTTCAGCGGACGTATCTGTAGGAGATTCGGAAACCTGATTATGAGATTACATCAATATACCCATTAATCAATTATTTTGATAAATCAATGAACACTACTAATGATCCAAGCTATATATTGGGTAGTGGACAATTAGTTACCTTCTTCTGCTTAGACTTGAGATGAATATCACTTCCGGATCTCTTCCTCTTAGGAACAATTTGTTTTAGTAACGAATTAGCTGTTGTCTGTAAACAGGAAATCTAATATTTAAAAATGAGAAAAAAAATCACTAATGAGATCAATGAAATAATTTGGTGAAACGGTTAAACAATTAAAAACAATTCATATGTATGTACACCATTTCATGCAGGGGTAAAAAAAACAAATGTTTTAAGGCATGCCTTCTCAACTTCAGAACTCCTTGTAGTAGCAGTAACAGCTTTCTGGAGAAAAAAATTTAGTTGGACTCTCAACAAGATTAAAAATTAGAGTAACAAAAGAAAAAAAAAATTGCAACAAATAATAATCAAATTACCTTTTTAATTATGGGACTTCTTGACGATTCAGACATTGTTGGCTGAGCTAGATGGTGGTGAGATGCCTTCTCAACTTCAGAACTCCTTGTAGTAGCAGTAACAGATTTCTGGAAAAGAAATTTAGTTGGCTCACAACAAGATTTAAAATTAGAGTAACAAAAGAAAGAAAAAAAGAAAAAATTCCCATAATATATTAATAAAAAACGTGGTAACTTCTACCTTTTGAATTTTGGGACTTCTTGACGATTGAGACATAGTTGGTTGAGCTAGATGGGGGAAAGATGCGGCAGATGACTAAAATTTGAAAAAAATATCAATACTAAATATGAGAGTCAATATAATATCTGATGTACCTATTGATCGCATCACAAATATATTTAAGAACACGTACAATATATGAAGACGGTTTAAACATTATGTCGATAACCAGCAAACTAGTATAAATGCCTTAGACTTTTAGTCCATACCATGTAACGGAATGTCGCTTGCACTTTGAATAGCCAAGCTACTGATGTTACATGTGAGTATTTTTTTACACCAAATATTCAGCAAAAATTGGATCAGACACAACAGTCACATTTCTAAAAATATGACCATAAAAACACACCCACAAAAGTCAAATAAATCCCAACATTACCTTCACCACTGTGGGTTACTGGCAACACAGTTCTGTGGTCATTAACCTCATGTATCATGTTTGTCTCCCGTGTATGGTTTAAAAAAGAACTTATATGGTTTGAAATAACTTTAAGGACCTAGGTGATGGAAACCACAGCCAAGTATATATCATGTGAATAGCAACAGGGTACATATGATATTCTGATTACTATTCACAGATATCCGCCAAAGATTCCAAACATAAACAAAAATCCAACATGCCAATAGATATCCAAGAAAACAAACTCAATATGATCACTTAATCACTAAATATATACTGCATGGATTAGCCATGACACTGCAATATCATTTCCTCAATCTAACCACTTCCTAAAAATCCAATCAAGTAGCTAGGTAGAACCAAATGCATAAGTTTAAAAAGACAGTTTAAACAAAAACAAAGAAAAAAAGATTTTATAACAGAATAGGTTTTGAAAATTAAATTTGTATATCACCTGATGACTTTGTCGAGATTCTAGAACCTTCTTTTCTAATACAGCATTAGCTAGTTTCAAACGCTTATTTTCCTCTAGGACTTCTTCGTACCGTGCCTTGGTTACGCTGAAGCGACTTCTCTGTTTACCAAAGAATGCAGTTGGGGTGATGTGTTTGCCAGCTGCCCTGACTCTTCCTGGATGCTCAGGACCAAAAAGCTTGGTTATCGCATCAATATCACTATCTTCATCAACTGTCCCATCTTTACGTCTCTTTTCAAACTCATCCTGCATACAGAAATATTTGTAAATTAGGAAGAAAATTAGTAAATTCAGAGAAACCATACCTTTATGTCTCTTTTCAATCTCATCCTACATATGTAAGAAAGCTTACAATTTCATCTCCTTTTTGTTTACACGCATCATCTTTGTATTCTCCATCAACCTTTCGGGCTTCCTTCAACAATACACCTCGATCAATTTCATCTGGTGTGTAGTCACCCCTTTCTATCTGCTCATTTGAAATTTAATAGATGAACAGCCATAAAGATAAAGATATAACTAGTTACATATTACAAGATAACGACAATAAAAACAATTACGTACTAATATCTCCTTTAGTCCGTCGTAACCATTACGGCCAGAATGGTGGTTGTATATATTTTGTCTTCTCTTCTCTGATTGTTTTTCATGTATATCCTTTAAATCACAAACAAACTTGCTTTAAGGGCTATAAGGGAAAAAGTTTAACAAGGAAACAACTAAAAGAAAGTATATATATGCACACCTCAAACTCTTCACTCAATCTGGACTTCACAAATCTATCCCACTGTAGTTGCTTAATTTGTGGATATTCTGTTGGGGGCTTCTTGAGTTTCTGAGGTTGATCCTTGTACTTCCGAATTTGCTGTGTGAGTCTAGACTTAACGTTTCTCCACAATTCTCCACATCCACTAATCAAAGTTTTTTTCAAACCTGGTTCGACTTCAAATCGACTCTTAACACAAGAAATTTAAAAACATTGATATAAGAAACATATAAGTATATTACACGTAATACACATAAAATCTGATATCATTCATAAAAATAGCTGTGTATAAAATTTGATATTCATTCATACAAATACCTGTATTAATTGCCACAATCGATCCTTCTTTGAAAGAGGTACATATTTCCAGGAGTCGATGTCTATTGGTATATGCGCCCTTGTAATAACTCCCATGTAGCTTTTCAAATTCGCTTGTCCCCTTACTATTGGTAGACCGTCTTCATTCAAAAGTATTTGTTTCTTCTTCAGTATGTTCTCACTAGCGAGAAGCGGTAACCTCGTAATACTTCGAGGTTTATTTTTACCTACAATTAACAAATCATTATTATCAAGAATAAGTACACTAACACAAACAAAATAAGATATAAGAAATCTGGTTCCTCGAAGCTACTTGACGTTCTGACAGTTTAACTATCTTACGTTGTTTCTCAATACAGTCAGCACTGTTCTCTGGCTGAGGCTCTGAACCAGACGTTGAATCTTCCATTACTAGAATTGATGAAAAATGAACATCATAGGTTAAGATTATTTGTTAAATCAATAATAGGTAAACAAAAACTACTGATTTTGTCACTCTAAACAACAAATGCCCTAAAACTTAAAAAAAGATATACATTATTCATAATCTCAATCAAAAATGTTATAACCCTAGACAAATATGGTTATGTATTTTCATTGGTTTCATACTAATTTTGTCACTCTAAACAGCATTATAAATCTTAAACCAAGATATACATTATTCATAATCTCAATCAAAAATGTTATAACCCTAGACAAAAAATGGTTATGTATTTTCATTGATTTCATAGAGAACAGATGAAGAAAAAAAATGGTACCTCCAAGTGTTGGCACAACAGACACCAGGTCTTTGTTGAAGAGGGGAGAAAGAAATGGTGATTTTAGTTTTAAGAAAAAATGCAAGGGATAGGGGAAACAGAGATATTTTTGAGAAGGTTTAAACAAAGAGGAGAATATATGTTTCAGAAGGTTGTTAGGTCGTGTGTGAGTGGGAGAGCGGTTGTTAAGTCATGAGTGACCAAAAAAAACCCTACATATATTATTACTGGAATGTTTTTAACATGGAAACCCTTATAACTTGACCTTACCATAAGGCTGATATAGAGACTGAGAAGTGGCCTTATAGTAATTTAATATGGGTATCATACATAAAGCTCAGAATATGGTTCTTTAATATAAATTGTAGCAATAAAAGAAATTGAATGCAGAACAACCAGGATTTGGATGTCTAGAATTCAAACTACAGTTTTATTGTGTTTGTTATTTGGGTTTATAGACAACAAGCCTTATTAAGGAAAAAGCACACAAACCAGAGACGAAACTCCAATAAAAGAGAAATTAAGAGAAAGAGAGATATACGTACCTGTAGAAGATGCATCCAAGATACCTTCATTAGAATTCCTAACATGGAAAACCAATCTCAGAAAGTTTATCAGAGTTTAAAATAAAAGTACTAAGCTAAACTAAGAAAAATTAGCTAGAATGGGTTCTGCTAGATTTCAAGAAAACAAAGAGCTCTTCCCTTGCGAAGGAGTTGAGTTCTCTTCAGAAGATGTTTCCATCTCTGGATGTTTCGATGGATTTCTGACAATTGAAATACTTGGTTTGGAACAAAATCAACTTGATATTAAACCTCAAACACCTACTTTTCCTATCCAAAATGTATCTCTAAATAATTTGAAGCTCATCAATGAGGAGTTAGAGAAAGTGTTTAACACCAACGCAATTAATAAGCTGAAAGACGATTTGACAAAAGTAGAATGCTTCAACGATAGAAAATAAATAGGGATATCAACTACAATACCTAGCATCAACGGCTAAAATTGCTACAGGGAAATGACATTACCCCTCTCCTTGACATAAAATCCTGGGTGAATCCTTGAACTTGAGGGCAAGTTGAGCTTATAAGCTACCTGACCAATTCTGGACAGTACTTGAAAGGGGCCATAATATTTGGATGACAACTTAAAATTCCTGCAAAGAGGCACCATAGATTGACGATTAGGTTGGAGTTTAAGATAAACCAAATATCCCACATAAATAGATTGAGCTCATGAACTCCTTTAAACTCTCAATGACATCTTAGAATGCTGTGAATATGGATATAATCATGGAAAGGGTGTAATCATAGACAGGAGTGAGCTGACATATTTAGAATAGTGTTATAACTAAATGCCCCGAGTTCCATAAATCATACCTGTTGAAAAGTCAGTAAATATTCAGAAAACTAGTTTCAGGCACCTAAATTACATCCGCTTATAGTCTAGTCATGTATGGAGTTTATCATCCTAATGGTCTGAGTATTTCGTTGAGCATTTGAGATACCAGTAAAAGATGGAAGGTTTACACAATTAGAATTCAGTTACATTTGATGCTAGAAGTCTAAGAAAATAAAATCTTCAGCAAAAATATGAGATAGTTTATGTTATTCGTAAAACTTTCGCACAAAGAACAAACCTGGTGCTGGTGGTCTGGCAAGATTAATTGTGTGACACAAGAGAATCTCACACTTGTCGCCCCACGCGCGTACATTAGCAATGTTCGGCAACCTCCACATGTAAGCTGAGACATATCCATTCCTGCATCAAGTAAAACCCAATTGAACATAAATCAAAATAAAATTTACAAGCAACACACAAGCACATGAATAATAAATTTTAATCAAAAAATTAAACACCAGTACTAACTTAACTTAGATTTCAAGTGAACTTTGATATCTAATATCAAAGTTTGTCCAGTACTCAGTTTATATGATTGTGAAAAAACATCCCTTTGTCCTTAAGTGATAAAATGAGTGGGGGAACAAACATACTAAATGTCTACTCCTAGAATCCCAGAAAGATATTTTTCTTCCCAGATATGAGAAAAAGTCTGCACCCTTAAGATAGTATTAATTCAATGTCATCTATTCCCTTAAGCAATTACGTACTGAAATTAAAATTTGAAGCAATTCAAATTGTGATAATAATAATTAAAGACGATAGAAGATTACCAAAAAGAGAAGACCATTAGAAGCAGCTAGGGCACTCGTTGAAAGAGTTAAATTTATTTTGGGATTTAGAGCATAAAACCCAGATCTAAAATACCTAAGAGTAAATGAAAATCCTCTTTTAATACCCTAACCTAACAACAGAGCTGATGTTTTCAGTGTTGATTGTTGAGCTTCTTTAACTTGTAGAATCCTATGTTTTCCGACAGACATTTTGCTTTTCTCTAACACGTGTCATGTCTTTGCTCGGGGTGCATAATCGTGTCTCTGCTTGGGGTGTATTTAAGCTATTTCATATTGGGTGAAAAGTAGTTCTGAATCTCTCAAGCTAAACCTGTTGGTGTTTTCAAATTCACAACATTGTGAAGCCCAAGACTACCATAGAAAAGCCAACAGTTCCCTGGCCAACTGATGCCTACAACTGATGCCTACAAGCAACCGTACTACTACTAGCAGATAAATTGATGTTAAAGTCTGCACCCTTCCCCGATGAATCCTCCTGAGTTCCAGGCTTTTCATTGTTAGCCTCTTCTGCATCCAGACTTATCTCGATTACTACAATCTCGGGTTTTAGTTTTACTTTTAGTAGTTGAATGTGCTGTACGCCTCAGCATTTGAATAAAGATTAAATTTTGTAAAAAGACACAACAAATTGATGTTTATATATAAATATGAAAATTTTATAACTAGTATTACAGCGCTGTCTGTCTAAATGGAATCAGGTTACAACTAATAGTAAGATCGATTGAGGTGCAATACAAGTGTAAGAAATAAGGGGAATATTAGGAAGTCTACAAACACAAAAATCATAGACTGAAGCCTTCTTCTCTTGGGATTGTCTTCTTCTATGTGCATTAGCAGAATTCTCCAGAATACCTTGACTTTGCGGATTCTCCAGAATTCCTGAATAGAACCTTGACTTTGCGGATTCTCCAGAATTAATCTTTGAGATTTCATGTTCACCCCTATTATCATCTAAGGTCTTCATCCTCGTCAACCAAATGTAGCGTAAATCCAGAATCAAGGCTTTGCGGATTCTCCAGAATTCCTGAACCACGTCCTCTAAGTAAGACATTTGCTCTTGTTTTATTCATAATCTACTGGTCCTGCATGAACAAATCCCAACCACCACCAGCACAAAAAATAATTCTCCCAATTGTATGGAGAGGTCAGAGAAAGCTTAGAAAAATTAGAATCTCTTATCTTCACATACCAATTAAATCGTGACTGCTAGGGAAAATCATTAGCAGGTTAGCGAATTAATCTAAATCTGAATCGCCTACCATTGAACTGTCATCATCCGTTGAACTTTCATCATCCGTTGAACTATCATTGTCCACTGGATTGTCTTCTTCTCTTGGGTTGGAATTCTTCTTATTTTTTTTATTTTGCTCTTTCGTGAAGTCTTCAATCCAGACACCATCATCATTGTTACGCAACAGAGCAGACTGAGACTCACAATTGATGTCAAACGAATCCGCAGCTGGAACTGTATTTTCGAAAGTATGACTACCTTCAAAGACCAGTGACTCATCTACAAACTCTTCCACATTTACGTCTTTGTCACGTGTTGATATGACGATAGACAGCTTAGGGTAAAGTTGGTCTTCTACATAGAACACTTGTTTGGCATGGGAAGCCATAATAAAGGGTTCATTTTTATGAGCTAACCTCCAAAAATCAACTTGTGTTAAATCCAAGTCGTTTTTCCTTATTCCATGCTGATTATGTACCCAGGTACACTTGAACACAGGTATCCTCATAATCTGATAGTCGAGAAGCCATATCTCTTGGATCACACCATAGTAACAGATGTTATCCTCGTCAACCAGGCTTACTCCGCTATTTTGGTTAACTCTTTTATCATCCCGATCCCTAGTGTGAAAACGATAACCACTGACTTCAAATCCTTCAACTTTGTATACGTGGTGACTTGGGCCACATGCTATCCATTCTAATTTTGTCGAAATATCATGATTTGGATTTTGTAGTTCTTCTTCGACCTGCAAATCAGATTAATAGGTACAAAATAATCAAAAATCATATGTGAGTAGTGAAGTTGTAGAGGATAATCATTTTGAAAGCTAATGTTCAACGAGAATAGTGAACAAACTCTATTTATTATTCTCAAGAAAAGTAGGACAGATCCTGAACCCTGAAAGCTAATGTGCACTAAAATAGTGATTTCCGTCTTTTCTTCCAAAATACTACCCTAACTGTAAACATAGCCATGTCTACGTCAATAGTTTTTATTTATTGTTCAACAAGTGCAATTTATGCAACCAAGGTGCTAAATCAATGCATAAGGTTACCAAAACTAGCCGAGATGAAAATTAATGAGAATAAGATCTCCAAGGTACAAATCAAGAAATAGTACATCAAGACAGAAACCAAAATCATAGGGAGAAGATAAAGCACTATACATACTTTTGTCTCTAGCCAATCCTTAAAATGTTCGGTTATGCTCTTTCAATAGCCATTCTTCGGATTTTTCCGGAGACTCTTCCCTCAAATGCTCCTTGTGTAGCCTGAAATGTGAATCAGAAAATATATATTTGGTAACCCATATATTTCAAATACAGTATAACAAAGTCAAATCGTATAGTTCTTACAAAATGTAAGGCTGCACATCTGTTGTGTTATTCAGTACAGTTTGGTGTTCCTGCTTCAGCAATGTGTCACTGACTTTAACTTGCTTAAGCGTTGATAACGGCTTCCCTTCAGAAATAAATCTGGTACTCTCCACGTTTTTGTTTTTTTCAGCCATCCTATCTGTAGGAACACCAATGGTAACCATCTTTAAGTAGTGAGAGCAAAACTCCACCGCCTCTTCAACAATATAGCCCTCAGCGATGCAGCCTTCTACACGATTCCGGTTTCGAATATATCCTTTCAGAACCTTCATAAATCTTTCAAAAGGATACATCCATCGGAAGCAAACTGGTCCACATAATCTAACCTCTCGAATTAGATGCACATTTAAATGAACCATGATATCAAAAAAAGACGGAAGAAAATATTTTTCTAATAAGCATAAGGTAACCACCAAGTCATTTTGTACTCCTGTCAGGTGATTGACATCAACCTCTTTGGTGCAGATTTCCTTGAAAAAAAAGCATAATCTGATTATAGAATATCGCACATGCTTAGGCAAAATGGATCGTATAGCTAAAGGAAGAAACTCTTGCATTAGTGCATGATAATCATGTGACTTTAGACCATACAACTTCAAATCCGACATCGATACCCGGTTTTTCAGATTTGAACAGTAACCTTCGGGAACCTTCAAATCAGACAAGGTTTTACAAAAAGTTTTCTTTTCTTCTTTTGTTAACTTGAAACACGCAGGAGGCAGATAGGCTTTTTTTCCATTTTCTTTAGGCGCCAATTCAGGCCTCATCCCCAAATCTTCAAGGTCTTTACGAGCATTATAACCATCTTTCGTTTTTTTGGGTATGTTCAGTAATGTCCCCAGAAAACTCTGACCTATGTTTTTTTCTATGTGCATGACATCTAAACAGTGTCGAATTAGCAAGTACTTCCAGTATTCAAGTTCAAAGAATATTGACTTCTTCTTCCAGTAGATTGGTTTAGTTTTCACTTTCTTTCCCCACAAATTCTCTATCATTTCAACCTGACTGAATACTTCTTCACCAGAATAAGGTTTTGGAGCAGGGTCTAACTCCTGGTGACCATTAAAAGCCTATTTCTCCTTTCTAAACTTGTGTTTTCTCGGAAGAAACTTTCTATGACTGGTATAAACATTCTTTTGGGAGTATTTAAGCCTAATAGAAGAAGTACGGTCAGCACAAACTGGACAAGCATTATATCCTCCTTTAGGGCAACCACTAAGATTACCATATGCCAGAAAGTCACTTACCGTCCATAGAAGTACGGCTCTGAAATTGAATCTCTCTTTTTTGAAGACATCGTAAGCTTCAGCTCCTTCCTCTCATAGTTTCTTCAAATCTTCAATAAGAGGGGCCAAATAGACATCAATATCGTTTCCAGGCTGTTTAGGACCTGATATCAACATCGTTAACATAATGAATTTTCTTTTCATACACAAGTTAGGTGGAAGGTTATAAGTAACTAACATGACAGGCCAACAACTATAACTGCCACCAATTGAACCACTGTTTGGATTGAACCCATCAGTAGAAAGACCTAAACGCAAATTTCGAGGTTCTCGGGCAAACTCTGGCCATTTACTGTCAACTTGTTTCCATGTAGGAGAATCAACAGGATGACGTAGTTTACCATCTGGAACTCTTTCAAGGTTATGCCATGTCAGGTGTTTTGATGTCTCTGGTGATCCAAACCACCTTCTAAATCTAGGTACAGTTGGAAAATACCACATCACTTTCGCAGGAACCCCTTTACTTGTGTCTGATGGCGCCTTCTTTTCTTTCCATCTTGAAACTCCGCAGGTCGGGCAAAAATCATCATCTTTGTAATTCTTCATGTAAAGCACACAATCATTGGGACAAGCGTGTATTTTTTCATATTCCATTCCTAATGCCATAAGAGTTTTCTTAGCCTCGTACAGAGACGCAGGCAATTCATTATCCGATGGGAGCATACTTTTTAACTCTTTCAATAATTCTGAGAAACTCTTATCAGACCATCCGCCTTTTGCTTTCATGTTAAAGAGCTTAAGCAATGATGACATCTTTGTATGGGATTCACAGTTAGGATAAAGTGGTTTTTCCGCATCTTGTTTTAACTTTTGAAAATTATCTGGATCTCCAATAAACTCTTCGTGTATAGGCTGAACCAATGCAATTGCTGCTGCATCATCATCCGGTAACTCATCATCTTCATAATCTCCAAACTCATACTGAACATCAGCATTATATGAAGTCTGTGATTTGGTATTATCAGCACCAGCTGTTTCAAATTCACCATGTGAATCCCATATCTTGTATTTCTGATTGATGCCCTTGACGTACAGATGGATTCTCACTTCATTCACCAATGCTGCTTTACTGTTCATACACAACCTGCACGGACATAATATGGAAACAGGACTTCCAGCTTCGACAACATGATCTGTGGCATATTTCAAGAAGGCCTCAACCCCCTTGGTGTATTCTGGTGATAACCTATCTTACCCATCCAGGATTTATCCATTCTGACCTATATATAACACTTATGTGTGTGTGAACAAGATGATTGCAGATAAAAGTGTAAAATATAATTGCAGAAAAAACACTCACCACTAATCTGTTGAAATATGCATATCTAAGTAAGTAGACAAACTAAAATATCCTAAAGTTAACTTCATCTAAAGTCACCCATATCAAATTCATATTCCCAAAAAAATAAGAAATGGATAGTTGGATAATATACCTGATGAGCTCTCGGAGAAATATTTCTTTGTTACTATATAAGCTAGATGTGAACAATGAGATCCATCAATCAATTAACCTGTCAACATAAAATTTATAAAAAACAACCAAAAAATTCAGTTCAAGTCTTACTTCTGCTTGGTACTCAAATTTTTCAGCAGGTACAATGTTTAGCTTCAAGGCAAAAGAGAATAAAATAATATAATGGTTTGAAGAATGCATTATTCAGCAAACCTACTATTTTATAATATCATCAACAAACTCCTTAAAGTTGTTTTTTCTTTCACATGAGGGAGCTTCTGGATCTCTGGGCACAAGTAAACCTACAAAAGCCGTATTGTAATATATAACATAAAAATATATACTTGAACTACAAAAAAGAACAAAAAGCTAACTCAAAAACTCCACACAATTGAGCTATAGCTATCCAAATCAATAAGAGACGTTACATACAATACCTGTTTTTCATTGTAATAATTAAGCAAATCTCATCAATACAAGTAAGACAGGTGTCACCACAACATATCTGGTCATTTGAGCTTCTTATTAGGTAAGCTTTCCAAACTACACAGTACACATTAGCATATTCCACCAGTGTGCAAAACTGTCTACACATAAATAACAAAGAACATAAAGATAAATAGTGGTGGACTGAGGATATTAACACAGAAGAAAGAGAGAGAGACAGGCAACAGACGGAAAGAATTTCAAAATGCAAATTTCGTCTAACCAAACAGTGGTGGACTGAGGATATTAACACAGAGAACATGAAGTTTAAGAATGTGCAGACATAATTTGAAACCGGTATCTCCTAAAGTTATAGAGAATGTTCCACATGCTTTGTACCACACCTTTTTACAAATGTAACCAAATTCATCCAATATCCCTCAACCGCTTGCAGTAAATGCCCACTTATGAAACCAACAACACCAAGTTAGTAAACAGGAACCCACTAGTTGATTTAAAATTTTACTGCATACACATAATTCTTAGACACCCAAACTTCTAAAATCCCAGTTCATCTCTACAATACTCAACACCCACATAACTGCATACACCAAAAAAGACACCCACTCTCTAAAATGCATCAATAATGTTCTTCCTAACTCTGTCTCAGAGAAGAAAACACACACAATGCATATAACTAAGCAAGGTTCTGCGCGGAAACTTCACCCACAATACAAGGTGGAGCAAACAATTACCATTTACGAAACATGTGCAAACTATGGACACTATCCTGCACAACCCCAACTTACAAAAAAAAAAACACTAAGTTTGCATAACAGCATCAGTCTTTTCATCTCTACAATACTCAACACCCACATAACTGATGATAAAGCAACTAGAGCCATAAGCTTATTTGAAGTTCAAAAAACAGCAACAATGAAATTAGAGATATTGCAATGGTGTTCTTACTTTTCCTTAACATAAAACGAAAATCAAAAATCAAGTCTTTATTCCAATAGAATCTCCAGAAGGAATTGAAAATTTCAGAGATTATAACTTACATGATTCTTAGCCTTCCATTCTGAATCGATATGAGCAATTGGTTCAGAATCTAAATTATAGGTTCCACCTTTGAATCTGATTTCAACCCTACATTTCCAATCATAACTCTAATTCGAGATTGAGAAGGTAACCAACCAAATCCAGATTTAGGTAATAGAAAAAACCAAAAGAAGATCAGAGATGGGATTTACCTGATGTTTTGGGTGGGAAAACTTGAGATGCGATTTTCCTGATTAACCTGAAAACTTGAGATGCGATTTGCCTGAAAACTTGACATGCGATTTACCTGATGTTTTGGGTGGGAAAACTTGAGATGCGATTTGGGTGAGAAATCTTCATTTAATTGAACGAGATGAGACCCAAGAAGACCCACTAACATCCCATGTACAGCGCCCACTATATTCAGAAAAATTTCAAACAACTTAACTAAGAACCGTATTTGATAAATAGCAGCAGTTTTTGATTAAAACTGTCACTATAAATGAAAATAAATTTAATTGACAGAAACTGTCATATATAGCTATACACTTCTATAACAGTTCTTATATAAAACTGTTGCTATTGCTTAAGAATCGTAACAGTTTATAACTGTTATTGTACATCAATATACACTAATAGTTTTCTACAAAAACTGTCATGGTATAATTATTAAGTAGCAGTTAATAAACTGTCACAGTTTTGTACCATTATTAGTGTGAGTTTTTATAAGAAACTGTCGCGAATGTCTCGTAGCTTATTCTTTTGTGACGGGTATTTCTTGAACTGTCATGATTAAGAATTTTGAACTGTCACGGAAGCCCAAATTTGTACTAGTGAAAAGGAGGTAAAGATTATCTTGATGTGTAATTAACTGATTGCATTGTTGATGATGATCCCTGACCCATGGTATTCCACATTAAGATAAGTCTTGAGTGTTGATATGACTACACACTGTTGGTATTTTTAAAATTAACTGAGTTGAGGCAAGTGGGATGAATAGACGCATCAAACATAAAAAGTGTCGGTTGAGATGACAAGACCAAGCAGAAAAAAAAACAAAGGATAAATTAAATATCTTTTTGAAATGACAATACAAATAAAATAGAAAGGACAAAACAACGATTAAAAATATCTCTGGGGTAAAAGACAAAGCAAAGATAAGAAAAGTCTTTTGAAATGACAATTCCAATCAGATAAAAAATATATCAAAGAAAAAAAATGTCTAGTGGAATGACAATACAATGCAAATGAAAGACTACCCATCCATATCTTGATTCCCAGACGCCAAGCGCGGTGGCATAAAAGGAGGCAAAGATGATCTCGATGTGTACGAAAAGATGATGATCCCTGACCCGTGGTATTCCACATTTGTGGTGGCATAGTTTGAGAAAAAGTGCCAAAACCAAGTTATGGTTGCGGTTGTTGCGTACGAAAATGGGCCAGCTGTAACTCCAAATTATTGATGTGATTTTGTTGACCGCGTATTTCTTCATCTTTTGCCATGATAAACTCCATTCTCTCCTTCGTTTCGTTTAACGTAAACTTACGAAACTCTTGCGTAAAATCAGCATATTGTTGAACCAGACCATAAGCTTCGACATGTTATGAAAAATAATAAATCACATTCTTACATATTTTTATATAAAAAAAAAAGGTTTGTTGTAGACTTACGTATGACAATTGTTGTTGAGGCGGAATGGGTACATGTTCATCAGGTTCTTGGATGTTGTGTTTAATACGGTTACCAGCATACCCGTATGTTTCAACCTCCCAATCGACTTTGGTGGCATATTTATGCAAGTTAGTTACATGTCGCCAATACTCCATATACAAATCATACGTAACAACAGTCACTAATTGAGTTGCAGGGACCAACTCGTTTCCCCTCAGCTCATCAACTTCGTTATTGTTGATGTTGCTAATACGAGGAGGTGGGTTGCTGGGAACGCCAAAAGTACAATGGTTTTGCCTCCAACACCGTTCTCTGAGGTACACGTTATGTTGTGCAAAGAAAATAACTATTAACAAATAAACCAATCAACTAACCAAAAATCCAAGAAAATAAAAAAAAATCCTATCAAAATAAATTATCAACTCACAGTGGCTAGTTAAGAAAATATAATCCTTTACTCTGAGAGATCCGATGCTTTTCTTCCAATATCAGTTTCAAGGACTAAGATGGCGGAATCCCACGGTTGCCAGGTCACATCGTCTACAATCAACTGATTAAGATAAGTCCTAGCCCGAACAATATCAATATTCTTCCTTCTTGTACCCTTCAACCGAGAAATTCTAGGCCACACTGCTTCACTCTCACTCGTTGGGTTCTTCGGTCGACATATGCCCAGATATTCGTACCCCTAAAACTAGAATGTGAAGACAACCAACGAAATTAAGAATTACCAAAAAATTAACATTTAAACGAAAAATAAATAAAACTAATAATTTACATCCAATATTTGGAAGGGTCCGGCTAGTGACTTTTGTCCCCTGCCAGATACGACGATTCCGGAATATAATTTCGCAAAAGCACCACTACCCCAGTCATAATTTCCAACTTCATTTAGATCCTCAAAATCAGCTAACCATCCAACATCAATATAGTTTTTAGCATTGTAAAAGAAAAATTGTCCCAAAACATACATACAAAAGGCTCTCGCCACTCTCTCAGCAAGTATACTATCATCGTTAGCCGCAACCAACATTCCAGGATCAAAATATGTACTAAAAAATGCAACCATAATTGCATCTGAAATCCACTGCTCGGGAATATGTTCTCTTTTACAAACTTCACTATCTTTAATTTCTGGAAAAATACGCGCCCGGACATATTCAAATTGGTACTTCGCCGAGTCATACGAAATACCACTACCAACACCAATACTTAATTCTGTCAACATGACCCAATCAAGAGGTGTGAACCCCATCTCACCAAAGGAGAAGTGAAAAGTATTCGTGGTATCCCAAAAACGCTCAACAATGTAGTCAATCAATGCATGTGACGAATCTACTACATCCATGGTCAATAAACGGTCCCATCTTGCCTTTTCAATAATGTATTTAAGCCTAGGGTTGTGTTTTGTAATACCTGCATAGGTCTGAACGACCGATTTGAGGGAACCACGATGTAAATACTTGAATTTTGAATCGGTTGAATATGTAATATTCGTCGAAACGTGACTCTGAGCATCTTCCACGACACTATAGTTCGCCAACCCGGGAACATCGACCATTTCTTCAGTAGTAGTGTCTACTTTTGGATCCTCAACAGTTTAACTTTCTTGTTCCTCTTTTTTCGACCAACGAATATCGCCGTGACATTGCTCAACATCTGTGCAAACGGTACATACAAGTTTAAAAATCAAGAGTAATCCTCACAATGCACAAATATAAAACTCTACATTAATCCATAAATCCACAAAAATACTAATTTCATCATTACAAAAGTAATTCTCTAATTAGATAAACACATGACGAATGGTATTCATAAATCATCCAAATTACAAAATCATCATAATCAAATCATCAACTTTACAAAAATTCATCATAATTCCCTAATTCTATAATTCCATAAACATTCATTATAAAACATAAACATTCATAATTCCCAAATTTCATAAACAATCATATCAAATCAATTAATCATAAAATTAACCACAAACTAACTCAAATTAACCAACAACTTAATCGATTCTAACTTCAATTCAACAATTTTTCATCAATTTTTTATACCCAATTTACAACTTCCATAAACTCTATAATTATAACCAATTCCAAAATTACAATTTCTAAAACCTAATATGTCTATTTCATAATCATATGTTTAATCTTTAAACATATATATACAAATTTAATTAACAAAACATTACAATAAATCATAATCTAAACCTATGAAATCCATTAAAATTTATATCAAAATTTGAGTTTATTACCTTGCTTTGAAATAATCCTAACTTAGATTAGTTGGTATCAAATCTGCCAAGTTTTTTCAAATTTAAAAAGAGGTGAACTTGATTTGGAGGGAGAATTCGGTTGAGCAATTGGTGTGGTAGGCACTTCAGTGGATTGCGTTGTCTGTTTTGTTGGAAGTGCTCAGGAGAAAAATTGTATTATGGAGAGGAAAAGAGAGTTGTGCGAAAATATATGGCTCCGCCCCAATCAGGCGTTCACCCAGCTCTCCGCCTGGTGAGACGCGCGTTTGGCTAGGGATGCGCCTGATGATTCAAGCGTATGTCTAAGCGTGCGCCCGTCTTATTTGAAACACGAACCAGCTGCATGTGTAGAAAAATTACCGGGCGTGTGGCTAGGATACCGCTCCATTAGGCGTTCGGCTAAGAGAGCGCCTGTCTTTGGGGCGTATCGCTAGGCGTGCGTCTATCATCAGAAGTTCTTTTGGGTAACACCTCACATCGAGCATTCATCAAGCGTCTTCCCTATCCAAGCGTTTTCATAGGCATACACCCGTAAAACTAAATTTCAACAGACGTATGCCTAGCCGTGCACCCAACACCAGACGCTAACATAGACAACCGCCCGATCAAATTTTATTCCCTCTCCGTTAGGGGTGCACATGGTACGGTTCGGTTTTTGACCCAGCCATAACCGAAACCGATAGTCTCGGTTTTTCGGTTTTGAAAACCGAGTATTACAATTAAGCATTTCGGTTCGGTTCGGTTTTGAACCGATTCGGGTTCGATTTCGGTTTTAACCGGTTTGATTTCGGTTTTAACCGGTTCTTCTTCTTCTTCAGGGATGTGAATGCTCTATAAAAATCAAAGCAAAAGTTCACACATGAATTTCCAACCATGTTCCAATCAGGTAGGACTAGTATGCAACAAAACTTTTATCTTATTGTAAGAATGTCAATGAATGAAGCACATAGAGATGGAATCTAAAACCATTTGTAACTAGCAGAAAAACACATGGATAAACCTCCTTTCATTTGATAACCAACATTAAATATTATAATTCCCATTATAAACTAAACCCACTGCTTCTCACAATCATCAAGAACCACACCGCAAGAAGGAGGTGCATGATAATAAGAATTCAAGAACACTATTACTGTTATTGTTACTAGAATAGAATCACAAGAAACCCATGTCAACGAAAATCCAATAAAATCAAAAACCTTATTAGAATTAGTGGTGCCTAAACAAAAAAATCAAGAATTGAATTGAATTACCCAAGAAGATTATTGAAGAA
>JAJJMC010000896.1:641609-679436 GCA_023531435.1 Papaver californicum | reverse complement strand
TTCTACTGAAACTAGGTTTGTAAGAAGGTGAGTGAGAATGAGAAAGATAAAAGAAAGAGAAAGCGGAGATTACTAGATTAGGGTATAAAAGATTAGGGTTAGAGATCTATGGCTAATATTACAAAGATTGAACGGTACATATTAATCGGTTTAAACCGAATAGGTTCGGTTCGGATTTACGGGTGGACCAAAACCGAACCGGGATCAACCGGTTTTAAATCTATAACCGTTTATTACCATTAGATTTTTGGTTCGGTTCGGTATTTTAGTAGTACGGTTCGGTTCGGTTTACCCTATTTTCGGTTTTTTGTGCAACCCTACTCTCCGTTGCGTTTCAGGCGGTATAAAGAGTAAAATTTTTACTCTTTAGTCTTTTGGTCTAGTCGTCCCTCGGTGGTGTTACTGCTCCCTCTTGAGCAGTTCCAAATTCGTTGAAGTATAATAGAAACTATTCAATCCCAAATCATGGTCTTTCCTTTAATCGGAAGGTCGATCCCAAAACCCTAGCCTTGAAAAAAAGAATCGTTATATTTTACATGTATGCAGCATCCTTTCAGAGATAAAAGATGTTTTGTTTGGTGAGTTGTTATTCTTATTATTTTGTGTGATTTCATTTTGATTTTTTTTTCTAATTCTGGTATTTGGGTTTTCTCTGGATTTCCTCGATCTTCGATTTTCTTATAGTATTTTAACTAAGTACCTTTTTGATTTGCGTTCTACTGGTGCTAATTATTTGATTCTGTATTTATGTTTGTGATAACTGAAAGTTTCGTTTCTTTTGCTCCGGTTGTTGGTGGATTCATTTTTTGTTTAGGGTTTTGTTGCTGCATGTTGTTTTGTTGGTTTAATAGTAACTAAAGTTATAAAAAAAAAAGATGTATCGAAAGTATCGGGGTTGAGTTTCCAAACTGATATTGCTAATTTTGATGTACTTTATTGAGTAGTTAGATGAACAAAATGGTTTTCTGTTTCATTTCTCTTAGAATGTGCTTTCGATAGTGTGAGTCTGCAAGATCAATCATGTTATAGTGTTTTGTTAAATCCTTCGTTTAGGAGATTGATAAGTGGGGCAATTGCTGTCTCCAGAACTGTTGTTGCTCCATTGGAAACAATTAGAACACATTTGATGGTTGGGAGTAGTGGCTACAACATCCAAGCGAAATTTTCAGTCAAATAAAAATAAGGTACTGATATAACTTAAATCTTTAGTTTGAATTACTAATTTGTGGTTTCTGTTATTAGCTTATTTTTGGTTTCAGTTCCAGAAATCAGTAATACTATTGAACGTATCGGATGACAGAATTCTATTAATAAAAGAAGAAAATGCAGAGCTGATTGAGATTGGACCAACAAATACGTGTGCAGTTTGTGTTGTGGGTGGTGAAAGACCAGTTCTGAATCTCGCTTCACTTCAGTTCTTTATTGTTTGATCATGCATGTTGGTGATGAAAAATCTGTAGCCGAGGAGTTATTGTAAGATCAATTAACTGAACCCTGTGTTGCGTTTGAACTTTGAAAAGAAATTTGAAATTCAGTTTCTAAAGTAGTTATTTAATTGTAGGTGGTTTTATTAAAGAGATGAATCTGGTTGACTACTTCTTTTACGAATCTTCTCTAGGTCCATGCTATTATCACCCCTGAGAAAATACTCATACAGCCATGTAAAATTTTTAGTATCATTCAAATCATTGTTGGGGTTTGTGATGGAGACCATGATACAAGGTCAGGAGTGCTCATGGGTTCTACACAAATGTGTCTTCGCGATGATCTGGATCTCATTGACGTATCTGTAGTCAATATAGAAGGTTTATGTGATGCTAGGGGTTTGGTAGTTGTAAGCCTATAACATAGGAATATAATTTGGGTTTTGGTTATGTAATGTTGACAAAGTTTGCTTCTCTGCATTACAATGTATGTGCAGGTCTCTTATTGCCAACTTATCAGCAGCAAACTGTTACAAATCCGAATATCTTAAGAGGCCAGAAAACTGAGCTCTGTGTACTTTCCCTTTTCTTTCTTTTCATCACTATTCCTTTCCACTTTTGTTGTAAGTTCTTTAAAGCCAACCCAAAGTTATATTCTTATTCTGGACAGTTGAGAAGGCCAAATACTTCTATATTGCTGGGTTCTTCCTCACAGTGTCTCCGGAATCCATCCATCTTTGTTGGAAGCACCAAAGAAGAAGACAAATATGACCAGGGACCTGAGAAATCATCCCATACTGCAGTAATTGAAGAATCTGGGGCTGAGAACGAAAAACTTGGTGGTGAATCTCATTGCGAGATGCCTTCTGCTTCTGATAACTTGCTGCAGCTCTAAGTAAGTTTACTCCATTTTTTTAGAATCATAATGACATGATTATTACCTTTATACCACCAAATATGTAGAACCATATATGATTTTATGAAGAATTCTGGCAATTTTCGCTGTAATTTTTTTTCAGATTCAGGTCTTCTTGCCGTAATAGCCGTAAAATCCTCATCCTAAGTCGGAATGAGGCGATTGACCTCTCATTCTTTAGATAAGAGGAAGAGATAACTTTTCAAAAAATAATTTCTGAATTTGGAGTCTATTTTCTAGGTGAAAAAGACCATACATCGAGAGTCCAGAACTTTTCAGGCAGAATTTTGTAGGTTTTCAGTTGTCGTGTAGTCGACAGTTTTGTCTGCCTTTATTATCTCGCTCCTCCGATTGATGTTCCCTTTTAACAAGTTGTAGTAGACATCCATATGAATCATTTGGTATATAAATTACCCAAAAATTCCTTAACAATAATGCCAGTTTTATTTTTTCCGGAGGGAAGTATAAAAACGTTTTTGTCGGCGTTTTTGCAAAATAACCCGTATTCTTTATAAATCATATGCCATGAACCAAAATAATTTTTAATGAATGCTTAGGTTTATAATGGACATATTTTATAAATTTCATGGTTCTTGATTCAATTCCTTGTATTCGAGACATTTTAACTCATAATCTCTATAATGTCTCTTTTTTAGTGGGGGGATGAACCAAAACAGAGAGATGAACTTGCAGGTGAGGGATTGGAGATTACCATGAGATGTGATGCTGGGCGATGTGTCTTTTCCAACTCAAAATCATGGTCAAGATCTTCTGGATGTGACTGTTGAAGAAAGTACTCCAAGTAGCATCGTTGTACAGAATGCTGATGTGATGGAGACTGCTCCGCTCGAGTACCCGAATGCTGGAGTTAGCTTTGACTTCAGGTTTGATGGGAATCGACTTGAATACGTGCGTATTGGTGGCTTCACTGTCCCATCCACCTATGCTGAGCTGTATACCAAAATATGGAAGAAGTTTGGCCATTTTTTCGTAGGTAATCCCAAGTTATGTTGTGTGAGGCGCGAGGCAAGGCGAGGCGTAAAGCCCGTAGCCTCACCTCTTTTACGCCTATGCGCGCCTAAGGCGCCCGAGATGACCATATTTAAAAAAAGAAGAGGTAATGGCTCCCTTCTTTCTCGCATTGGTTGTTTAATTGGCGAGGCTCCCTTTCCCGAATCTTACGCCTTTAGCGGCTAGGCGAGCGCCTCAGATGCATTTGACAACATAGATCCCAAGAACTACCGTACTCTAGAAAAGAATGTGTCTGTTTTGCTGCCGACCGTGCATGAGATGCTTTATCTCCCTCGTAGAGAAATTTCTGAGATAACGCTTCTATACTGGAAGGATCCTTGGACTAGGCTGAAGGAGTTGAGCTTAACGTCAGATGGCTTCGTCATCATTTAGAATCTTCTGAGAAGCTTTTGCAAGAGGGGGGGGGGGCGTGATTCCTAACTTGGAGACAATGGCGAAGGCCAGACGTGAAGTTGAAAGACTTTCTCTGGAGTTGAAGCTTGCGACTGAGATTCTCGGGTGTATGGAAAAGACATATTCTGAAGGTGCTGAACCAGTTTTCAAGGAATTTTTCTTGATTTTCTAAGTTTTATAGGATTTTCTGAGACATATGGCTTTTTTTGTAGTTTTATTCTGGGATTTTTAATAGGCAGAAATATTTTGAAGGATTTGCAAGGGCATATATTTTTTAAAATAAATAATAATTTTCTTGATTAATAAATTTATATCCTAAGTATGAATGCAATACTTTGAAAACATTTTGGAGGAATTACAAATATTACCGAAAATAGGGAAATAATAAAAGGTAGTGGTGGTGATTTAAGCATTGTGAGATTTAAGCCATTTTCCATGTATGACCATTTCTTCTGGATTATCTGTATTGACAAGCTTGTAGTAACCGCCGATCAAGGTTTTGACGATGAGATACGGCTTTTCGTCGGGAGAGGTTGTTATTTTCTCTACTGTATCTCCAACAAGGAAGACATCGAGTTCAGGCCCCTTAACTTCATGATATGTCTTCTGAATGACCGGGTCACCAATGTTTTGGTTTATAGTAGAGAAAATCCATACCCATTTAATAAAATTTTGAAAAGGATCATCTTCCTATTCACATCATCGAGTCAGAGTAGGGTTGATATCCGGGTCAAGTCCCCAAGCTTTGATGGGACGTGGGATCGCTGGTTGTAAAGAAGTTTTGATGTGACTTACCTGTGTGTGAAACCTTCAGACGTATGATGTCATGTCCTCTCCTTGAACCTGCTTCACATCCATATCCATTATGCGACATAATTCGTCTAATAGGCTATCATCGGGATTCGTTGGATTTTTGAGAGTCTTGGAGGCGTTGGTGCCGGAAAATGAGATACATTTGATCATATCTTGCTGCTACGGACCCAAGGTCTCCCCAGAATCATATCATAATTCGGATTCTCCTTGATAATGTGAAACTTGGTATATACCTGGGTGTCACCCATTTTTACTTTGAGGGTGATATGGCCGTAGGGGTTTTTGGACTTTCCTTCAGAATCCTTGATTATGGTTGGTGAGAGTGTATCCTTGTTCCTGGAAAATCCCACAGCTCTCAGAGTCTTGATAGTGATGATATTGACGTCTGTACCCGCATCGATTAATGTCTTCTCGAATTCAGTGTCCTTGAGGTAAGTAGTGGTGAGAAGTCCCCAGCTAGGCTCCTCATTGCGTTTGATGACTACATCTTCTGAAGCCATCTTGGGATACACAATAGCTTTTTCAGTAAAGAGTAGACGCTTAGCCGACACAACACGATTGAGGGCAGTAAAAGTATCTTTGCGTTGTGCCTTTGATAGGTAAAGAAGCTCACATATACGCCCCATCATGGATTTGACATTTCTGTTAACGGAATCTCCAGAAAGAGTAAAGCTTCTGACAGAGAGGGGATTTTCGTGGATGCCTTCAGTCCCCAAGCATAGCTTTCCCGAGTCGATCTTTTCTATGAATATACACCTCAATCCATTGCATTCGCTAGTGGGATGATTGACGAATACGTGAAAATGATAGTATTTTGGATTTGACATGTCCTTTTCAGTGGGTGGATGTCGCACATGCGGTAACTTGATAGCTCCATTTTGCACCCATAATTCCAGTAGTTCGAGGACCTCCTCTATGGGAAAGGGGAAATCTAGGATTGTTTGACCCGTCTTGTTTCGTTTTGACTGAAGCGGAGTCTCGGTTGAGCCTTGTCCTTGAGTTGATATTGGCGTTGTCCCTGGGGATGACGTGATAGGCTTAACCTGTGACGCCGATTAAGGTGCTTATTTTCTCTTCGATCCTTCATCAGTGACAACACCTATGGAGTGTTGGGTAGAATGTTGTTTGTTCACCAGACGTCTACTTCCACGGGTATCTCCATAACTTTCTTTTTTGGCGGGTCTTGTCCTTTCTAACAAGGCTGGAGCAGTTGTTGTTGATTCTTGGCAACTTCATGTAGCTCAAAGAAGGTTTGAAATCATAAATTTTCTAATAGGACACGATAAACAGGAATCATACCATTAATGCAAAGCTCTACTAATTGTTGCTCAGTTATATTGTGGTCATGGCAGTCAAGAGTTTGTGTCCTGAACCTTTTCATGTATTCGTTAGGAAGCTCGTTGTTCCTATGGGACATTCTTCCCATATCCGAAAAAGTGATTTTCTCAGAGACAAAAAAATATTTTTTATAAAAAACATTGACCATCTGAGACCAACAAGGCATGTTGTTGGGAGCGAGGTTGTTGTACCAAGTATAAGCTCTTCCCATAAGAGATTTGGAGAATTCTTTGAGCCGCAACACTTGATTTTATTCATGCACCCCCAACGATTCCAAAAATCGAGAAACATGTTCTCCAGCGTTCTCGGTACCATCGTACAATGAGAACGAATGAGATGATTATTCGTTTGGAAGTGCAACCCTCTGAATTTATGTTGGGTAAGGGGGTTGGTGTTGATGGAATGAAGATAAATCTTATTTTTCACGGTTTCGCAATAGCCTTTCCAAATTTTCACGAGGGACAAAGTTTTGTTGAAGTTGATTCCTTTCTGGTACACGATCAGTGATAACATGTACTTCATCATCTCCTTGGGCATTGGATTTTGACGTGTCGAAACTTCCTTAGCTTGCTCCATTTGATGGTGATGCTGCTCCGGTGTTTACTTCTCTGTTAAAGTCTTAAGGAAGGTAAGAACTTCCTTCTGGGTATAGGTCTCTTGTTGCTTCATCAAATCAGCCATGGTTAGTGACACCTGCTCCTTGTTTTTGACTCCTTCAGTGGTACGAGGATGAGTGTTTATATTTTTAGTGGTGGTATTTTGAGGGGTAATCTCTGGATTTCCACCACTGGTGTTGTGAGGGTTAGGAAAGGTTTTTGAACCTGCATTAGGTTTGGTTATTGAACCTGTCCTAAGATCCACCATTTTCAGATAGTTGACAAATTGATATTCAGATGGTTGAAGAATCAAATTTGTGACCGAGAGATTGATCTCCCACTGTGGTCGCCAATTGTTAGTACCTAAAAATTGATTCTAGGCAAAACAATGTACTGTAGAAATACTTTCTTTAGATTTAGAAATCAAAATCGTACTGGGGAAGCCTAAACCACGATAGTAGCCGTTCTTCCCTGCTTCGGTTACAAGGAGAGGAAATGGGTTGATCTTAGGGGAGGGAAGCAAAGAAAGTTGAAGGAAATGTGTGTATTAAATTGTGTGTAGAAATGTTGAACTATTGAGAAAATAACAGAGCTTTAGAGAATGATAAGCTTGTTCTGCCTTAGAATAGGCTGAGTAGCCTATTTATAGTAGTTGAGAACACACATGTTTCCTTATAAAGTAGTTGAGGTAGTGTAGAGATGGACTAGTAGGGATTATGGTGGTAATGGTGTAACCGCCCATTATCCTTGGTAGTTTCTGGAAAACCATTATTCCATTACCTCCTCAACCACTTCAACCATCACCACTACTTTGTAACTTCCTTTTCATGGGGTTTTTCCACGCCCATGTTGTCACCAGACCAAAACCCCATGTTTAATCCCCCCATGTAATATGACTTGATCTCTCGTAAGAGTTAGTGGAGTCATGGACTCAAAGCATGTGAGTTTTGTCGTGAGACAATGCTACTAATGAATTTTATGCTAATCGTGTATTTATGTCATGTTTGTAATATGCAATTTGTTCTAGTAACAATGGCGAATGCGTGTTCTACGGGCACAATAGAGTAACACTACCACAGGCATTGGCGCGGCAGGAGAGCATGGATTGGCGCGGCAAGGGAGCGTGGAACGGCAAGGGAGCATGGCTTGGCGTGGGAGCAAGGAATGACAAGGGAGAATGGCTTGGTGCGGGAGAGAGCGTGGCGTGGCAGCAGCGGAGCTAGCACTAGCGCTTCTGCATGGCTTTTGACTTTGCTTTGACTTTGTTGCCTTGTTAGTTTGACACGTTTGTGCTGTGAGCATGCTAGGGATGGTACTTGCTGGTGCCATATCTATTTCCCATATGACATTATCATTGGCATTTACTAATGCCATGACCATACCTATGGCCTATTTAGGGTTTCTCAATTGTATGAGATTTAATGTTAGCATTTTATGCTTAATTTTTTATGTAGTGTATACAGAACAGTTTCAAGAGATTCAGCTGTGGAAGTTTGCAACTTGAGATAATGTTTGATGCGACTCTACGATTAGATGGTATGCATCCAATTAGTGTTTTTTATTCAAAAATGGCATAATGTTCATTTTGAATGTTCGTAATTTCATAATCATTGCTCGCTGATTAATACAAATAGTTCGCATGGATGCACATGAAATAACGAGGTTTTAGTTGAATAAAGCTCTAAAATTTCTATGGTGCATATATATGCCAAAGAGCTACAGGGCTAATTTAGCCAGGAGCTGAATATCCTTTCTCGATTTTCTTGAAGAATGTAGGATAGGGGTAGTATTCATAATTCTGATGATTGTAAGAAATTAATGTATATTCACTTCATGTTTCTGCAGCTAGGCAAAAAGCAATATTTACAATTTTCTTCTTTGTCAAAACCACCATCAACACTCTCATTGGCATGTACAAGGTACGTCGATTCCTAATCGATACTGGAAGTTAAATTAGTGTCGTATTTTCTGGAGCATACTCCCCAATGAATCTAAGCGAGGGGCAAGTTGAAGCTGATGATAATCCGATCATAGGATCTAGCGGACAAACTATGATAGAAACATGGAGAGTCAATCTACCCACAATTGTGGAAGGGATAACGGATGTACAATACTTCTCATTGCTAGATTGTCGAACTCCTTACAACGTGATACTTGGACGCGAATGGATCCATTCAATGGGGGCGATAACTTCTACCATTCATCAGTGCCTGAAATTCGTCACGCCGACAGGAGTAGTCAAGGTCAGGAGAGATCACATGGCGTCACATAAATTTCATGAAAATAAAATGAAAGAGTACAAAAGGTCGGAGGTAAAAGGCTCAGAGATACTCCAAGTAAAAAAAAAGTTATATCAACCACATTGCTTCCCTACCTCTTATCAAGGAAGAAGAAAAGAGGTACTACCAACTATTGAAGAGTTGGCAGAAGTGCAAATATGGGATCAAAAAGAGCACACAACGTTTGTGGGTGCAGAGTTGCCAAAAGACGAAAGTAAAAGCTTGATTACCCTTTTGAAGGAAAATAAAGATGTGTTCGCTTGGAGTCTCAGAGACATGCCCGAAACTGATCCAACTATCGCGTTCTATCGACTAAACATTGGTAAAGACCTGTACGATATCCGAAATGGTTAGCAAATATTGTAGTTTTTCCAAAGAAAAATGGGAAAATCATGGTATGTATTGATTTCACAAACTTGGATAAGGCATTCCCAAGTGATCCTTATCCACTTTCCAGGATTATCGATCTAGTTGATGCCACCTTAGGATATGAAAGATTGTCGTTCATGGATGTGTATTCGAGTTATAATCAGATACCGTTGTACAAAGATGATCAAGAACACACAGCTTTCATGAACGACATAGGGATTTACTGTTAATTCGTCATGCCTTTCGGCTTAAAGAATGTTAAAGAGACTTACCAGTGTCTGGTTGATGAAATGTCCAAAGACATGATCCGGAAGTCCGTCGAAGTCTATATTAACGACATGGTGGTCAAGTCCCAACAAAAGTTATCTCATCTATTAGAACCGAAAAGAACTTTCGAGCGTTTGCGGAAATACAGAATAAGTTGAATCCCGCTAAATGATCCTTTGGGCTTGTGTCTGGGATATTGTAACATCAGAATCAGTGCATAATGAAGAAATCTTGCCTGAAGCTGAAAATATATTACCAATTATGTTACCATGGGAGCATGTGAAAGAAAGTAAGAAAACACCAAAGAAGAGTGATATGAAAATGAAAAACAAAGACTTAGAGGTGGTACCTGAAGGTGGAAATGGATTATGGAAGATCTACATTGACGGGTCAGCAAACACCGATGATGCGGGCGTTGGATCCGTGCTAATTACTCCAGAAGGTTTACAAATTGAAAAGGTTGTCCGACTTGGATTTACAACCTCAAATAATCAAGATGAGTAGACCGTTATCTCAGGATAAAGACTGCATTTCATCTGGGGCGCGGAAAGTTAGGTTGACAACTGATTCAAGGTTAGTTGCCAACCAGTTTACTGGCACATACAAAGCCAGAAATAATAAATTTGCCTCATACTTGGAGTATATTAGCGAACTAGCCAAATAATTTGAAGATTTCAGTATTGAACAAAAGCCAAGACTTGAAAATAGGCATGTAGACGCTCTTACCTACTTGTCAGCAGCATTTGAGTCAGATACAACACGATATATCGGTGTGGATTTCCAAGAATTCCCGAGTATACATGACATTGTTGCCACCAAATATCGAATCTGCACTAATGAAGACGAAAGTGGCGCTTCTGGAAGTCAACACGATCCTATGGACATAAAAAATGGATGACAGTCAATATGAAGACTGGAGGCAAAAATACATTCGTTACCTACAAACATAGGAACTTCCAAGAGATGAGCATCATGCAACGAAGATAAGAAAAAATACATGGAGGTACACCCTGATCGAGGGATAGCATTATAAAAAACCAATTGCAATGGAACCATACCTGTGGTGCATAACTCGAGAGGAAGGAGAGAAGTTGTTAGCTGAAGCATCTGATCGAGGAATAACTTTACTAGTCTCCGAGACGAGACAATTTCCAAGGTCAATATCCATAGATTAAAGTCATACTACGAAAATATCGCTTATGTGGATGTAGATGTGCTTGATTTTCAAGATTTTCTCCCTCTGGAGGAGTAATACGGGCGAGTAGAGAGTCGGGATGACGACTTTAAACCAAGCGCTGCATGGGAAGCAACCCATTGGTTTTGTATTTCTGTCTTTATCTTTTGATTTTTATAAGTTTTGCATATAATATTAGGAATTTCCCATCTTGATTTCATATTGGAAGAGTCAATTTACATTGAGGGCAATGTAAGTTTAAGTTTGGGGGAGTGGTTAAGCATATAGATTTTTAGTATTCACTTTTAAACTTTTTGTACATATTTGCATGAAAACCTCCAACTTTTAGATGTTTTAGAGTCACTTTATATACTTCTATATAGGATTACATACAAATTTCTCAACGAAATAATTAAACTTATAAGTAATAGAGAACGACATTCGGAGTTCTTAGTTGTTGAGAGGCACGAGCTGACAAAAATGGACAACGACCGCCAGTAGAGAATACAGTATTTGAGAGTTGATCATTCAATACCTATGAGTGAGGCACCAGACCTTCAATTCTTTGTAGCTGTCTAAAAGTTGTCAGTTTAGAGTGTTTCATCTGCGCAAATTCCGGGTAGAATGATGAGCTTCCTAACTTTGCACCAATTTCAGCACTACATTTTGATCTCTTGAGTGCTATTTCTATCAATCATGAGGGTGTCATTAGAATTGCTAACTCTATCTTGTAGTCTTGTTTGCAGTTGGCACCATTCTTTCGAAAAAACAGGTCCATAGAAACACCATTATCATCAACAAGGGGAGCGAATCAAAACTATGAAGAAAGTTGAATACAGTCAAGGTTTACAAGCAACGGTACAAGAAAGAACAAATTTTATATTCAAGTAAAGCAACAATACAATGAGCAGAATTCTATATACATGTTGAAGACTTATGTACAAAGCGAAAGAAATCAAAAGGTGAGAGTTAGTGAAGTTCACAATATCAAGACAATACAAGTTGTGAAGAATGAAGTGGTAAAGTACTTATCCCACGACCATAGTAGTTTCACTATTCATTTTATTTTATTATTAAGTTCTAGAAAAAAAATCAAGAAAAAAAAAATAAGAAAAAAAAAGAGACAAGAAAAATTTGTTTTTATTACTTTAGTTTGTATTCATTCAATAAGGACAAAAGTTTCAAACAACAAGAAATTGAGAAAAAAAGTTAAAATTGTCAAGGTTCTACGAAGTTCAAGAGTTCATCATCAACAGTTGAAGACAAAAGACTGAAGACGTTTCTATTGGATGCTGTGAGAGTGGTGTTGATTGTAGACCGCGTAAGAAGGTAAGTAACCGTTCCCATCCTTTCATAGTGGTTGACTTCCTTTCGTAGATATCATCATAAAGAAAAGAAAAAAAAAAGGTTTTTTTCGTCCCACGTGTCTATGGGATAACATCTTGTTATAATTCGGAAGGTTCCTTTTCCTTCCCACTATTTAACGTGTGCAGGATTTCTATCTTCACTCCTGCCTGCACACATGTGAGAACCATAAAATTCGTCATTTGAGTGTCAAGTTCATAAAACCCTATTTGGGAGGCAGAATTCTTATTCGATCACTCTTGAACCTGGATTCTTTCATATGGTGGTTTCCTTCTAACTCAAGGGCTAAGCATGAGAATAATGTTCTTTATAATTCTAACTTCTAATTGTTAGTATGCAAAAACTTGATGTCTTCGTAGCTTTTTGGATGTTTGTGCTCTGGAAAATTTGTAAGTTGGAATGTAGGTTTTGTGGGTATACCTCTTCTAAATCCTCACGAGACTATAACTCGTCCACTGGTTGGTTGTCAGCCGAGAAAAATTAATTCAAGTTCTTACTTCACTAATATAAATTAGAGTATAGTAATAAGAACAGGTTTGTTCCCACAGAGAGGCAGGTGATTGTTAATTACTTTTGATTACTTATGTAAACAGGGGGGGTTTTGGTTGTGACTATAACTAAATTATACTAAAGAAAAAAGATTAAAACGAATATCAGAGATAAAGAACATTGGTTAGAGAGTTCATCTTCCATCTTCCAACATGTTATCAACCAAATCATACTCAACATTCATGCACTCTCAATATCAATAACCCTAAAGCATCCTATCGCAGACTTACTCCGGCAAAACTCTTATTATTATCAAAGGCGCAAGAGACACTCTTTGAATCCTTTTCACCGAATATCTTGGCGCAAGAGCCACTTAAGTTTAACCCAATGAAAGCAAAGGTTATTCTAAGCAATCCGGCGCAAGAGCCACTCGGATTTAACCTAGGTCACGCTTCTACACATAATTGCATGGCAACATCCCGTCGTTAACAACTATGTTATACTACTTGTAACAAGGATCTTTTGACAATTCCGGATCTCAAACCCTAGTTTATCTATAGATGTCAATGCATGCTCATCTAATTCGCGACTTAAACAAACAAGCAATCCATCATACAAGGCGTTATAAACGGTAGAACATAAGCGATATTGAAGAGATTATGAACATATGAGAATGAATACTTCAATTAATAAACATGTTTTCAAACTTAGGACTACATCTCTAACCAATAAGAAGAGTTTAGTTCATCATGGATTTCTCAAATTCCATGGAAAATAAAAAAGAAAGCAAGTAAAGCAAACCCTGGGTATTGTGATGATCAATTGCTCTCCAAGCCATTCTCCTTGTGTTATTCAAGTGTAAAAGATGTCTTCCTAATGTCTTGGATGTCTCTTTATATAGTATCCATGAGATATAGGTTTTTAATGCTTCCGGGACCATGTTTTCCATGTTTTAGAAGCCCACACACGTGCCAAAACTCCCCCTTTTATGGTTGGGTTCGAGCCAATAACCCAACCGTAACTCTGGCACAAAAATATCACCCAAAAACACCCAGTTTTACAGTTGGGTTCGAGACAAGAAATCCAACCTAACTCTGTCACAAAAATTCGCTCCAAACTTCCCCAGGTTTACGGTTGGGTTCGAGCCAAGAAACCCAACCGTAATTCCTCCTGGATACTTTTTTGTACTTCACTATTTTGATCATATCTCCCTCATCCGGTGTCCGATTGACCTCACTCTTTTTGGGTTGCATCCGTCTTTGAATTATATACAACATGGAAGTGAAAAATTCTTCATGATTTTTCAATCATTTTTACGGTTGGGTTTGAGAGTCTAGACCCAACCGTAAATTCTACCTCCAAAATAAACTTCTTTTACGGTTGGGTTTTGAGGTACTTTCCCAACCGTAGATCTTCCTGGAAATCTTGTGTCAAAGTAGTGTTTCCATCCTTTAATCTCTTCTTTTTATGCCGGAATGAACTCATTTCCTCTTCTTTGGTTGAATATACTTCAAAACTCCTAAGAAGCTCATAAACAAACAAAATCAAAGCATAATGATATGAAAAATAACAAGAAATCAATGAATTAGAGTATCAAAATAGTGCAAATAATGCACCTATCAAATTCCCCCAGACTTGCCTTTTGCTAGTCCTCGAGCAAACTACAAATCTAAACTAACCTAAACTACAATAACTCCATTTCGTTGAGGATACGGTTAAACTTAGCATGTGTAACAAGCCTTTAAACCCCTAGGTGTCCCTAGTGGACGAGTTATAGTCTCGTGAGGGTTTACAAGAGGTATACCAATCCAACTTCAAAACATTCAAGAGAACATGCATCCAAAGAGCTATGAAGGCATAAAGTTTCTGCACACTAACAATAATAAGTTAGAAGTATAAAGAACATTATTCTAAGGCTTAACCCTTGAGTTAGGAGAAAACCACCATGTGAAAGAATCCAGGTTCGAGAGTGACCAAATGTTTCTGCCTCGCCAACAAGATTTTATGAATTTGACACTCAAAGACGCACTTTATGGTTCTCACATGTGTGCAGGCAGGAATGAAGATAGAAATCCTACACACGTTGAATGATAGGAAGGAAAGGTAACCTTCCGAATCATATGAAGATGTTATCCCATAGAACGTGGGACGAAAAAGAAACCCAATTTATTTTTCTAGTGACCTATAATAAAGGAAATCAACCAGTACGCGAGGATGAGAATGCTTACTTACCTTCTCACCCGATCGGCAATCAGCAGCACTCTCACAGCATCCAATAGAAACGTCTTCGGTCTTCCAATGTTGATGATGAACTTTTGAACCTCGTAGAACCTTGACAATTTGTAACTCTTTTCCTCAATTTCTTGTTGTTTGAAACTTCTCTATAGATTTATTCTTCCCCACAGCCTTATTGAATGAATACAAAAAACAAATATACACTAAAGCAATGATAAGTTCTTTTTTTTTTTTTTTATGAAGAATTGAAAAATAAATGATGAAACTACTATGGTCGTGGGATAGAAACTTTACCACTTGATTCTTCACAACTTGTATTGCCTTGAAGTCATGAACTTCACTAACTCACATCTTTTGATTTCTTTCGCTTTTGTACTTAAGTCTTCAACATGTTAACTGTATTGTTGCTTTACTTGAATATGAAAATTGCTCTTTCTTAAACGTTTGCTTGTACACCTTGACTTTCTTCAACTTTCCTTCAAATTTTTGATGTTCCGCTTGTTGATGATGATATGTTTTTATGGACCTGTTATTGTCGAGAGAATGGTGCCAACTGCAAACAAGACTACAAGATAGAGTTAGCAATTCTGATGGCACCCTCATGATTGATAGAAATAGCACTCAAGAGATCAAAAAGTAGTGTTGAAATTGGTACGAAGTTAGGTAGCTTATCATTCTACCCGGAATTTGCACAGATGAAACACTCTAAACGGACAATTGAAGGTTTGGTGCCTCACTCATGGGTATTGAATGATCAACTCTTCTAATACTGTATTCTTTACCGGCAGTTTAAGTCCATTTTTGCCAGCTCTAGCCTCTCAACAACTAAGCACTCTGAATATAGTTCTCTAGTACTTCTAAGTTCAGTTGTTTCGGTTAGAACTCCGTATGTAAACGTAGCTAGAAGTATACTAAGTGACTCTAAAATATCTAAAATTTGAAGGTTTTCATGCAAATGGGTACAAAAATTTTAACATTCTACCTACAAAAGCAAATACGAAAAACTCTATATGCTTAATTACTCCCCCACACTTAAATTTTACATTGTCCTCAACGTAAATTGATTCCTCCAATGTAAAATCAAGATGGGAAATCCTAACATGATATGAAAATAAAAACAAAAAGATGGAGATAGAAATACGAAACCAATGGGTTGCCTCTCATTTAACGCTTAGTTTAACGTCTTCAACCCGATTTTTTGGTCGTCCATAGACCAACAATCTGAAAATTTGGGAATCCACCCATAGAAAAATCTGCATTGCAAATATTAAATTCACACAAACATTAGTACAAGAAAATAATAGAGAAGTTATCACTCTATAGAAGTTTCCCCCACACTTAGTCTTTTCTACACTCGGAAGTGGATAAAGAACATAGAATTCGGGAACTTCTATAGACTCCTCTTTGCTAACCGGCATAGTATGAGAATCAAGTATTTCCAACAACGGATATTTAGAAGCAAAGTCACTCAACAATACTTCTGAAGCACATACATTCAAGCCAAAACGAGGTAAAGAAAAAGGATCAACAAGCAAAGGTTCAGTCAAACCTTCTAAAGTCTCTTGAATTATGGGATCCTTATCTTTTTCAAAAAAATTTAATGAATTACTTACCTCTTGTGTATTGTGGTCCTCTATTAAAATTTCTAACCGTTCTTCATTAGTTTCTGCCTCAACAAGAATCTCGGCATCAACATTATCAATATCATCCTCGAAAAGTTCAATTGGGTCTTCCACATTATTGTTCAATTCGGTTTCATTCTCAACATACTCCTCTCCGCTTTCACACTCACTGTAATCAGAATCTTCATCGGTTTCCCAACCTTTATCAGAACGTCGTTTTAATTCCATACGAATGGTCCTACTAATTTCTTCGAAAAGCTCTTCCGGGGCTCCGTCATCTTCCAATTTGTATAATTTCTGAGCAATTTTTCTGATATTTCACACGCTTTCCACCATTAAATACATTAGAATATCTTGAACACGACACTCCCTTTGAATGGGTGAATGATCATTATTAAGATCAAGAGTTGAGTTAACTACACAATTATCATCAAAAATCAGATTCTGAGTTGGAATAACGTCATCACTGGTGTAAGGATTTTTGAAAGGTTCAAAATCATCATCGTATCTCATAGAATAACGTCGCTCACGTTCCTTTCTCAGAACTCTTTTAGCTGCTGCAATTTCTGCACCTGATGCCCCTTTATCTATCAATTGCTCAAACCTTCTATCCAGTTCTTTCAAACTTGGTAGTCTTACACCATTACTTATGCTAGAGTTTCTAAATCTTATCTCCTCCCGTTGAATATGTGAATGATCATAATTACGATCAAGAGTAGATTTAGATAAACCATCACAAGCATAGTTATCCTTCCCTCCTTGTAATTTTTCACTTACATACCTACTATAAGGAGATTGGCATGTATGAGAATAATTAAAAGGGTACGTGGAATATTGGTCATAACCAAAGGATTAGTTGTGATTATACTCCCCATATGGTTGGAAATTGTCATAGGGTTGATATTAAAAACCAAATTGATTACCATTATAAGCTTGATCTGGTGCACCGTATATGGAATACAAGTACCTGAAACAAGATTCTCAAAACTAGGTTAGAAAATAAAAAAAATAAAAACAAAAAAAATCATAAATAAAAATAAAACAAAAAAATAGTAATAAGAAATCAAAAACAAATAACAATCCGCTAGGCCTCCCCGGCAGGGGCGCCAAAATTTGGTCGGTTGTCAGCCGAGCAAAATTAATTCAAGTTCTTACTTCACTAATATAGATTAGAGTATAGTAATAAGAACAAGTTCGTTCCCACAGAGAGACATGTGATTGTTAATTATTTTTGATTACTTATGTAAACAGGAGGGGTTTTGGTTGTGACTATAACTAAATTATACTAAAGCAAAAAGATTAAAACAAATATCAGAGATAAAGAACATTGGTTAGAGAGTTCATCTTCCATCTTCCAACATGTTATCAACCAAATCATACTCAACATTCATGCACTCTCAATATCAATAACCCTAAAGCATCTTATCGCAGGCTTACTCCGGCAAAACTCCTATTATCATCAAAGGCGCAAGAAACACACTTTGAATCCTTTTCATCGAATAACTTGGCGCAAGAGCCACTCAAGTTAACCCAATGAAAGCAATGGTATTTGTGAGTTGAGATTATTCTAAGCAATCCGGCGCAATGGCCACTCGGATTTAACCTAGGTCATGCTTCTACACATAATTACATGGAAACATCCCGTCGTTAACAACTATGTTATACTACTTGTAACAAGGATCTTTTGATAATTCCGGATCTCAAACCCTAGTTTATCTATAGATGTCAATGCATGCTCATCTAATTCGCGACTTAAACAAACAAGCAATCCATCATACAAGGCGTTATAAACGGTAGAACATAAGCGATATTGAAGAGATTATGAACATATGAGAATGAATACTTCAATTAATAAACATGTTTCAAACTTAGGACTACATCTCTAACCAATAAGAAGAGTTTAGTTCATCATGTATTTCTCAAAATCCATTGAAAATAAACAAGAAAGCAAGTAAAGCAAACCCTCGGTATTGTGATGATCAATTGCTCTCCAAGCCGTTCTCCTTGTGTTCTTCAAGTGTAAAAGATGTCTTCCTAATGTCTTGGATGTCTCTTTATATAGTATCCATGAAATATAGGTTTTTAATGCTTCCGGGACCATGTTTTCCATGTTTTAGAAGCCCACACACGTGCCAAAACTCCCCATTTTACGGTTGGGTTCGAGCTAATAACCCAACCGTAACTCTGGCATAAAATATCACCCAACAACACCCAGTTTTATGGTTGGGTTCGAGCTAAGAAACCCAACCGTAACTCTGTCACAACAATTCGCTCCAAACTTCCCCAGGTTTACGGTTGGGTTCGAGCCAAGAAACCCAACCGTAATTCCTCTTGGATACTTTTTTGTACTTCACTATTTTGATCATATCTCCCTCATCCGGTGTCCGATTGACCTCATTCTTTTTTGGTTGCCTTCGTTTTTCAATTCTATACAAGTTGGAAGTGACAAAAGTTTCATGATTTTTTAACCAATTTTACGGTTGGGTTTGAGAGTCTAGACCCAACCGTAAATCCTCCTGGAATTTACCTCCAAAATCAACTTCTTTTACGGTTGGGTTTTGAGGTACTTTCCCAACCGTAAATCTTCCTGGAACTCTTGTTTCAAAGTTGTGTTTCCATCCTTTAACCTCTTCTTTTTATGCCGGAATGAACTCCTTTCCTCTTCTTTGGTTGAATATACTTCAAAACTCCTAAGAAACTCATAAACAAACAAAATCAAAGCATAATGATATGAAAACTAATAAGAAATCAATGTTAGAGTATCCAAATAGTGAAAATAATGCACCTAGGGGTTTAAAGGCTTGTTAAACATGCTAAGTTTAACGGTATCATCAACGAAATGGAGTTGTTATATTTTAGTTAGATTAGTTTAGGATATATAGTTTGCTCGAGGACTAGAAAAAGCTAAGTGTGGTGGAATTTGATAAGTGCATATTTTCTCGATAATTGATCGTTATTTCATGCATTTATTTGCTAGATTTCTTGTGAATTATTGTATATTACGTTTGTTTTTATTTATTTATCTTATATTAGGTGAATCATCTAAAAATGAGCTACAAAGTGTTAGATTGTGCAAGGAAAGAAGTGCTACAAAGGAAGAATAGCTAAAGACCAAGTAGGAGTCGTCCAAATTCAAGATTTCTCATCACCATATTGAAGAGAACGAAGAAATGAAGCCATCGAGAAATTCAATTTTCTCGATAGGTCATCCCATCGAGAAAAGAAGAATTCTCGATAGGTCATCCCATCGAGGGAACTACAGTTCCGTGAGTAGTTGGGCTGGGTTTGACATGAGCCCATTAGCTTCTTAGCTAATTTTACAAGGTCTAAGCTTAGTTTTGACCTGTTTTTGACATATTTTAGTATTTGGGAAACCTATTTCGACCGGGGTTTGAGCACGGGCGCTTCTACAACTTGAGACAACTATTTAAGAAACTCTTCTAATTATTTTTAGATTTATCTATTCTTTTATCAGGCTTTTGGAGAGAAGAACACAAGAAAGAAAAGCTAGGGTTTTGGAGCGTTTTTCATTATTGTAACTATCTCTTTTCTACTTTATCATATGTATATGATGGATTTTACTACATCCATGAGTAGCTAAAAACCTAATTGATTAAGGATGAATTCTAAGTTCTAAACATGATTTGAGTTATTATATGAATCTATTTTGAGTTCTTCACATGATTATCGTTTGTGTATATTATAAAGAATGTTTATGATTGATTGATAGATTGTTTAGGTGGCTAACTGAATTAATTTGTTGATTTAATCTATTGCTAGTATTGAGTTTTGAGATAAGTGACCTCTCATTGACTCGTACACAAGTAGAGAACACAAGACCCTGCAGAGGGATTTTATGGAGCAATTCTGTGTATGAACAACAATAGTAAGTGGACCTTGATCTAAAAGTATAACTGTTAAGATTAACCTATAAATTCACAAAATATAACACATTCGACCAAATTACACCCTGAGTGATCTACTACTAGGTGGTTAGGATGAATAGAATCTGGTAGACAAGAACTTCTGTATCCAGTGATATAAAGAATTTCGGGAATGACACTGATCTAGTTGTTATACTATAGTTGGTGATAATCTGTGATTAACAATGAGTAGATGAATATATTATATTGATGATTGTTTAATAACGAAGAAGGATTCCTCGATCATATCTCTATCCACTGCTTACAACTTTATTTTTAATCGCTTTCTTATTTACTTTTTTCAAAACCTAAAACAAAACCCCCCTTTGTGACACTTTAAACAACTAAATCACCTCGCTCCTTGTGGGAAAGAACTTGACTTCCATTATATTATTCTTTTATTGATTGGAAATAAAATCAGTAATTTGATTGCACCCACGACACGCAGCAAATTTTTGCGCCGCTGCCGGAGAGCAGTTGGTTTTAGTTGTTATTTATTTTCGCTAATTTTTGTTTTTAGGTTTTTTTAGTTTTAACTTTGTTTCTAGATATTTTTGGTTCCAGGTACAATCTCTTTGGTGAATGCTTAAAGAGGGAAAACCAAGTGCCATTTGTATACGTCTTCGATCAGGCACTTTACTAAAGAAAGACTTCGTTCGAGCAGTGAACATTCCGTTTCCTCCTAGTTCTTCACCAAGTGAATTTTCAAACTCGGAGAAAGAGGAAGATCAATAGAAAAGATTGCTGGTCCTCAACCTCCGGAGAAGAAGCTACGAGAGTTGACATCTTCATGCTTAGATTCGCAACCATTGTTTATAATTCTAACTGATACAGTGGAGGTGAAGTCGAATCTTATTCACCATTTTACGAAGTTCAAGGGACTTCCAGGCGAAGATCCAAAACGTCGTCTTCAAGTCTTTCAGCACAAGTTGACAAGTCTTAGGTAAGGTACCGAAGACAATGATAAGGATGTGCTGCAAGATTTTCCATTTTCTTGAATAGATCTAGCAGAAGAGTGGTTGTATTAGCTTCTTCCAGGGAGTGTTAAAACATGGACTGAGATTAAAAAGCTATTTCTAGTGAAGTACTTTCCTGCTTCTAAGGCGGCCGATGTTCGTAAAAATATTAGTAGCATTCTGCAAATTACTGGGAGTCTCTTTATGAATATTGGGAAAGATACAAGAGATTATTGGCAACCTTCCCACACCAAAACATATCCTCAACTCTCAATATTCAATACTTCTATAAAGGATTAATTGTAGAACAGGGGAATTGATTGATGCAGCCGCAGGTGGTTCACTTACTGAAAAGACGATCTCGCAGGCGACCAGTTTGATTGAGAGTATGAAATCAAATGCTCAACAATTCTGCACAAGAAACGACTCAATTATCAGAAGAGTCAACGAGATGGGAGACTTCTCACATGTAGACCAACTGATGGGTAATGTGGAAAAGATGGTACAATGTATAACTTCTGCAGTTGTTCCTTCATATGAAGAGGATGCCGAGGTATATGTTGTTTTTCATAATCAAAGGCCAAGGTATGATCCCTACTCGGATACTTACACTCCTGTTTGGTGATATTATCCAAATTTTAGCTATGCAAACAAGCAAGCCGCAACTCCTATGCCAGCTTATGGGAGACAAAATGTTTTTCAACAACAGTTCCAGTAACCACAACAACAACCTAAAGAGCATGGGTCTTTTATTGATGATAAGTTCAATATAATAATGCAAAGCATGCAGGGTGTCACTTCTGTAACACAGAGTCTCAAGGAAACATTGCTGCAAAACCACCAGGAGCATGAATCAGTCATCAAGGATTTTCGGATTCAGATGGGACATCTAGCTACAGAATTGAATCAAATGAAATCACAAACTTCAGGGAAACTTCCATCGCAATATTTTGTGAACCTAAGAAAGCATATTAATGTAGTAACCTTAAGGAGTGTAAGACAAGTAAAAGATTCAAATCAGTAAGAGAAGGTTAGTGGTGACTTAGAAAAGGAAGTAGAAGAAGAAACCGTACCAAAGGAAAAGCCAATCTCAACCGACCAACCTAAGGACACGGCTCTTACCTTTAGCATACCACCTCCTTTTCCTAGTCGTTTTGCCAAGTCCAAGAAAGAAGCTCAAGATAAGAAGATCATGGATATCTTCAAGAAGGTGCAAATCAACATCCCATTTATTGAAGTCATCAAAACTATGCCTAGATATGCCAAGTTTTTGATGGATTTGTGTACAAAGAAGGATAGGTTGATTCCTAATGAAGTCACTAAGGTGACTGAGAGTGCGATGGCTATGTTGTTGAGAAGATGTCCGTAAAGTGTACGGATCATGAAGGCTTTATGGTGCCAATTACTATTGGTACTAAGAGGTTTGAGCGTACTCTACTTGATTTGGGAGCATCCATAAGGGTTATATCAGCCGATATTTATGATTCTTTGAATCTTGAACCTTTAAAATAGACAGGGATTACTATTCAATTAGCAAACAAGTCTAACATATATCCTAAGGGACTCGTGGAGGATGTGTTCGTTCGATTGAATGAGTTAATCTACCCGGTTGATTTCTATATTGTGGATATGCAGAATGGAGAAAAAGTTCATCAACTTTGTTATTACTTGGGAGACCGTTTATGAAAACTGCAAAGACGAAGATTAATGTTGATAGTGATACACTCACTATGGAATTTGATAAGGAGATTATTCGTTTCAACATATTTGAAGCCATGCGTTATCCTAGTGATGTTCACTCCGCTTTTTCTATCAATGTTATTGGATTGCTAGCACAACAAATGTTTAATTTGAATAGTGAAGATGAACTTGGAGTTGTTTTACGTAATAGCATTGAATTAGATGTTCATAGGCAGCCGAACTTGGACGTTGACTTAGCCAAATAGATAGTAGAGATGTGTGGTGCATTGACGGCACTACAAGAAACTCGAACGGGTAATATCTCGTATATTTCTTTACCCGTAACTGATTTACCTTCTGTTGTGCCGGAACCTAAACAAGAATTGAAGCCTCTTCCCGATCACTTAAAGTACGCTTACTTGGGTGATAAAGAAGAGCTTCCGGTTATCATTGCAAAGAACCTCACTACCATACAAGAAGAACGTCTACTTAGGGTTCTGAAAAAACACAAAACGGCCATTGGTTGGATGATTAATGACATCAAAGGCATTATTCCATCAATGTGCATGCATAGAATCCTAATGGAAGACGATGCAAAGCCGGTACGTGATTTTCAGCGTAAGCTTAACCCACTAACGATGGAGGTCGTGAAGAACGAGATCCTCAAATTGCTAAGTGTGGCGGTGATTTACCAAATTTCTGACAGCAAATGGGTTAGTCCGGTACAGGTGGTACCAAAGAAGTCGGTGATAGACACATTTTTGTGTCTGATTTGTCCTCAATTATCTATTTTGTTAATGCTCATTTGGTACTTGGTATGTTATTTTATGTGTTTGTAGGTATTTCGAGAAATAAATATTTGTAGAAAAATTGGCTCAAAAAGTTGATAAAGTCACCTAGGCTGGTTGATAAAGGCACCCGGAGGAAATTACTAAAGGCATCCATGATGGTTGATAAAGGAATCTTCTGGATAGGGGAACCTTTCCTCTTGTGAATTTAAATAAGAAAAAAGCGAGAATATTTCTCTTCGCGTGAAAGAATTGTCTGAAAGATTTGGAACCGAGTTTTGCGGGATTAAAACGTGTTTTTATTATCTCAAAGTGAAAAAACAATCAACACAAATTTAAAACACTTTTCCGAAAGTGTTTGCTGCGTAGAAAATGGCCGAAATATTCTGGTATTAACCGGAAAAGGGATTTAGTCCCTGAGTTTGATTGGTACGAGTTTTATTTAGTTTCAGAGAGAATATTTAATCCTTATCGATTAAGGAAATATTGTTAGGGTTTTACAAACCTATATAAAGGAAGAGATCGAAGAAAATAGTGGGGGGGAGGGGTCGGCCGGAAACAATTCATATAGGAAATATCTTCGGGATTTGGGGTCTGTTGTGAAGAAAAGGGGTTTTTTAAGTCAATAAAGGGATACAGAGGATTGAGAGAGGTTGGATCACAGGAGGCCAACAAAAGGAGGAAAAAATTCATCATAGGAAAAAAGTGTTCTGCTGCTGCTAAAGAACACGAAGAACAAAGAAAAAGCAACGATTTCTTCAACCTTTTTGCAACGTTTATGTTGAGCTTTGCAATGTTTATCTTCAGTGGAAACGGTTTCTTCAGCCCATCGGCAACAGATATTTTAGCATATGCAACGTTTATCTTTAGCTGAAAACATTTTTCTGTAACAGTGAGAACAGTGGTTTGCAATGCCACCACACCGTTGCGGACCATCTGTGTTATTATTTTTCTTCTTTTTACACACTTTTGAGCCATGAATAATTGTTTTGAGAGTGTGTACTTCATGAGGATCTAAACCCAACCACTGGGACAATGAAGGAAGCTATATTTCATGAATGAATGGTAACTATTTTTGATTCTTAATGACTTTTGCATTGATTTTTAATTGATTTATGATTTTTCTTAGTTGTGATTTTGTTTGATGGTGTATGCTAGGACTTAATAGCTTTTAGTGCGACATGCTTGTGATTTACAATTAATGTTTTAGAAATCTACTTTTGGCAAAGAAACAGGGTCAATAAAAGAGCTATAATTGTTAAAGAATTATTGTAGAAATCAATCAGAAGTGATTTTGGTGGAATCTTGAGTTCCTATTTCTCCAAATATTGTTAAAATCTTTTACTTATTTTCTAGTTTAAATCAAAATTAGGTCTAAGAAGAATCTTCACAAGTCTCAGTGAACGAACTACTTTTACCACTATTCTGAAACGATCAAGTTTTTGGCGCCACCGACGGGGACTTGTTTTTAGATTTGTTTTTAGGTTTAGTTTTTAGTTTAGTTAGTTTAATTAGATTTTTATATTATTTATTTTCTTTGTTCTATTTTACGTATTTTTTTTTTGGTATTTTTCTTTGTATTACAGGTTTTGGATCAAAAAGAAATTGGAGCCAAAGATTATATTGATTGATTAAAGAATTGGAGTCAAAGATAAATCGAAAAGAACGGAAAAAAAAGACAAATTTATTATATTTTATTTTAGTTAATTTTAATTTTATTTAATTTTTGGGTTTTATTTATTTTTAGTTTTAGAAAATCGTATTACGAAATTATTATTATTTTTGTAATTATTTTAGGCCTTTATTTTTTTATTTTTTTATTTTTGGACTTTGGACTTTGGGCTTTTGTATATTATTATTTTTTAAGCACTACGGAAGAGTATTATTAAATATAAACTGCAACAAGAAAGGACAACAATTACGATATTGTCTCAGCCCCTTGGGTTCGTACACTGACATAGGAGTCGGTGGCCTGAGTCGACTCCAATGGTTCATCGGCCGTCTGGAACGGGAGGTAAGACTCTAACCACCCACCTGTCAGTGGGTTTTCTGGACTCCTTCGTTTGCATATATGTTGAGGACCTGAATACGGATTTACTTTTATAGTAAAGGGAAAGAACTGACCATACAAGATAAGGACTCGGATTTCATCACCGTTTCCTTCTTGCCCGCTTTAGGAACACGTTACCAAACGCGAACCTAAGCTTAAAATTTTGACTAGAAAGAGACCGATAGGGTAACGAGCTCATAAGAAAGTCATTCAAAAGGACTGTATTGGTTACTCTGTTAGCCTAACTCAAAGTTCATAAAGATTATTTTAAGTAGATTTGAGCCTCCTTGTAACCCAAGGAAACGTTGCCAAAGAGGGAGGGTTATCAAAGCTCCTTAGAGCTTATCCGGTTTCTATCCGACTCAATCTAATTCGGATCGTTCTATGAGATTTTCTAAAACTGTAACTAGTTGCCTTTTGGAAGAATAGAAGCTGGTCTAGAAACAATCAAAGTGGAGCCATCATGCTTTTTGTTTGCTAGATTCAGTAGGTTTGATTTGGTTGAGTTGGCCTTGTTTGTGTTTGTTTAGAACCTTTCCATTTAGGATTTAGTTTTAGAATTTTATTAGGAAATTTGTTTTGTTATAAAATGTCGAACTGGTATTATGAGGACCAATACAATGAGTATCCGACTGAATTTCAAAATAGACATTATCCGTACTATCAACATGGTGTGGATAGTAGTCGGGACCACAACCAACCTTTTGGAGGTTATTGCTCATACCAAGGTGACCCCAATTACTATTCGTACATACACCCGTCATATGAACATGAAAATGACCAAAATTGGAGTTCTTTGTCTTGGAGGGATGCCCTAAAGCAGATGCGATCTTGTACTCCCTATGATGACCCAAATCCTTTTTTAGGAGAATTACACGAGCAGTTGCGATCTAGTATTCCTTATGATCCATTTGATTCTCTAGAGAATTCCCCCAAGAAGTTGACTGAGAATACAAATAGGTTCGTATTAAGTATGGGGGGAACAATTAGTAGTTCAACTCTTTCTCTAGAAGAAACCCTCAAAGCAGTCAACTGAGAATACAAATAGGTTTGCATTAAGTGTGAATGAAAGTCTTGCAAAGAATAATATTGCTCAAAATGATCTTAATTTCCAATATAGTGCTACCCTTGATAATTATTCAGGACGAGGATAGAATTGGTAACACTACTTATTTAGACGAGGTTCAAACATCTTCATATTATTATGATGATGAGGATAATATTGACGAAGGACTTGAAATATACATGCAGCGTGATTAAGAAATTGTCACTCCAATTGTGCTTCATGATGATAGTGTTATTTCTGGTTCAAATCCAAATAATTTTAATGATTATTCACCTATTCAAAAGGAAGGGGATTTGACTAGAGATACCACTGTTTTAGACGATGTAGAATTTTCTTCTTTTGAAGCCGATAATGGTTTAGAGGAACGGGTTTATCCTGAGAATACTGTTTTAGAGTCCAGCGATTCAAAAACAATATTCTTAGATAACAAAGATAGGATCATAGAGATTTTAAATATGAGTGAGGATGCACCTAACCTAGAAGAATCAATTGACCATTTTCAGGAATCTGACGATCTAGAAATTAGGGAAATTCTGATTAGTCTATTTAGAAACATTGAAAACTCTAAGTTTGGGGGTGACTATTGTTCTCCATGTGCTTTACCTTTGACTCTTAAGAAGGTCCCTCACTTGGGACTCTAAATTTGCACATCTACCATTTTAAAAGATCATCTTCAAACTAGATTTCCTGAGCCTGGTGATGTCCAGAAAGAAAATTTGTTGTTAAGAACACATCCTCTGGTTGATGTGGTCTACCCAGGCGATAATACCAAGATTGAATTTGTTTTTCCACAAAAAAAATTTCTACCAACAGTGGGAACATTTAAATTTCAAATGTGTCAGTTATTAAGTTTTGAGACTAAGCCTAATTACTTTAGGAGAGTAGAATCGACACATTTTCTTAAGAATGAATACCATTTTCATAGTAGTCAACTGTGTGAGTTCAATTTGATTAACTTTGAGGACCCAAAATTATTCAGGTTATTATTATGTGCTTAAAATTTATTAGTTGAGTTAATCCATACTTTACAACCTGATCTTGTTGATCCTACCTACGAGGAAATCCATCCCATGAAAATACTTTAACTAGACCCTTTTATAGAACCTAATCTTGAACCACAACTAAATGTAGTTGTCTTAAACAGAAAACTAAATAAGGGTGTGCTCGGTTTGTTCATTTTATTGGCCTGTTGCAGTTTCCTTTTATTTGTGATAGCACTATTTGATTCAGATGACCCACAGTTGTTCCGGCTATTGTTATATGATTTTATGAGGTGACTAGTACTTTCTTAGTCTGGCTGAAGACTTTAAACTTAATACTTACTGGGAGGTAACCCATGCTCATGCGACACGGTAATATCCTTCCTTAACTCCTTTTCTTCAAGTGGTAACAGTTTCTCCTTGTTCATGTTTTTAATCATTTATTTTTAAAACATTGAGGATAATGTTTAATTTAAGTTTGGGGCTAAGGGAGAAACGTTTTAGTGCATTAATAAAACTCCAAAATCTAGAAACTTATGAAAAATTCAGGATGACACTAACCATTCTAGGTAGATGGAAACTTAGCTCTTTTTCTATAGGAATAGGTGTACCCAACTAAATGGTCTATTCATAAAAGGACAGAGCTCAGGTGTTAGAAATAACATGATAGTCGCCACCATATCTTGGAGTCTATCTCGACCATATCACCTTATGTTTTTATTTTTGTAATTTTTTGTTTCTCTAAGTGATTTGGTGGGGCACCAGTATCGAATTGTTTTCGCCGCCAAGATGAAGTAGAGTGTTTGAGATCAAGCCCCTTTATTGTATTTTATTTAGCAAAAAAAAATCGAGTATTGCCACTTCGATAGCAATATGTGTATGTTCTATTTGTCTCCGTCGCCTAAGCAAACGTGGAACGCAGGATCCATGAGAACTATCATGATAAGATGCTGATAAGGAGCATGTGCTTGGATTCATTTGATCCAACCATGTTGTTAGTACATCTAAAAATAATAAATAATTGTTTTTAATAAATCGTCCGATGGGACCCTTGTATATACCAGCTGAGTCGATATTAGTATAAGGAGTAAGACCAGTGGGAGCGTATCTCAATCCATTAGAATTCATCCTGGCACTTACCTTTAGACATATATGAGAAACACCGTTCACCTTAGTCAACATGCGCAAACTTCATCATCCCCATATCCATCTTCTAAATATTTTCATGTGATTGAACTTTGATAGATTCTGAGTATCGTCGTTGAAAAACTATCTAAGTAGAGTTTTGAATTCTTGTATGAATTTTAGTACGCTGAGTGTAAACTCTTGTACATCAATTGGACTCATATAGGGTAATGATTTTTATAGCCGAAAAATTTATTATGTCAACTAAATAGCTTTTTTAGTGTTTACCCTCAATCGTTAACAAGTAGCTAGGGTTAGGAGTAAAAAGTTTTGTGGGTATACCTCTTGTAAACCCTCACGAAACAAAACTTGTCCGATAGGGACACCTATGGTTTTAAAGGCTCGTTGCACATGCTAAGTGCAATCGCGATGCCTGCGAAAGTGAGTTAGGATTTTTATTTTATTTTTAGATTAGATTTTCTCGAGGAGTAGCAAACAATAAGTTTGGGGGTATTTGATAGACACATTTTTGTGTCTGATTTGTCCTCAGTTATCTATTTTGTTAATGCTCATTTGGTACTTATTATGTTATTTTATATGTTTGTAGGTATTTCAAGAAATAAACACTTGTGGAAAAATTGGCTCGGAAAAGTTAATAAAGTCGATAGGGGAACCTCTACTCTTTTGAATTTAAATGAGGAAAAGGCGGGAATATTTCTCTTCGCTTGAGATGTCTGAATAATTTGGAACCGAGTTTTGCGGGATTAAAACGTCTTTTTACTATCTCATAGTGAAGAAAAAATCAACACATGTTTAAAACACGTTTTCGGAAGTATTTGCTGTCGTAGAAAATGGCCAAGATATTCTTGTATTAACCGGAAAAGGGATTTAGTCCCTGAGTTGGATTGGTCCGAGTTTTAGTTAGTTTCGACAAAGCTTGAGGAAATGAAATGACTTCTATAGGTCCCAGTACCGGGCCCCCGAGAGAATATCTAATCCTTATCGATTAAGGAAATCTTCTTAGGGTTTTACAAACCTATATAATGGAAGAGATCGAAGAAAATAGCGGGGGGGGGGGGGGGGGGGAGAGGTCGGCCGGAAACAATTCATATAGGAAATATCTTCGAGATTTGGGGTCTGTTGAGTAGAAAAGGGGTTGTTTAAGTCAATTAAAGGGATACAGAGGATTGAGAGGGGTTGGATCACAGGAGGCCAACTAAAGGAGGAAAAAATTCATCATAGGAAAAAAGTGTTCTGCTGTTGCTAAAGAACACGAAGAACAGAGGCAACGGTTTCTTCAACCTTTTTGCAACGTTTATCTTGAGCTTTGTAACGTTTATATTCAGTGGCAACGGTTTCTTCAACCCATCTGCAACAGATATCTTAGTATCTGCAACGTTTATCTTTAGCTGAAGACACTTTTTTGTAACAGTGAGAACAGTGGTTTGCAACGCCATCACACTGTTGCGGACCATCTGTGTTATTATTTTTTCTTCTTTTTACACACTTTTGAGCCATGAATAATTGTTTTGAGAGTGTGTACATCATGAGGAGCTAAACCCAATCACTGGTACAATGGAGGAAGACATATTTCATGAATGAATGGTAACTATTTTTGATTCTTAATGACTTTTGCATTGATTTTTAATTGATTTATGATTTTTCTTAGTTGTGATTTTGTTTGATGGTGTATGCTAGGAGTTAAGAGCTTTTGATGCGACATGCTTGTGATTTACAATTAATGTTTTAGAAATCTACTTTTGGCAAAGAAACAGGGTCAATAAAAGAGCTATAATTATTAAAGAATTAATGTAGAAATCAATCAGAAGTGATTTTGGTGGAATCTTGAGTTCCACTTTATCCAAATATTGCTAAAATCTTTTACTTATTTTCTAGTTTAAATCAAAATTAGGTCTAAAAAGAATCTTCACTAGTCTCAGTGAACGAACTATATTTACCACTATTCTGAAATGATCAGTCTGGTGTTACTGTTGTCAGAAATCAAGATGATGAACTTGTTCCTACACGATTTCAAACAGAATGGAGAGTATGCATAGACTACAGAAAGCTCAATTTCGCTACCCGAAAGGATCACTTTCCTTTGCCTATCATTCATCAAATGTCAAAGAGGTTGTCGAGACATTCACATTATTGCTTTTTAGACGGTTATTCGTGCTACAATCAGATTGTTATTGCACCGGAGGATCAAGAGAATACTACTTTTACTTGTCCTTTTAGTACGTTTGCATATAGACGGATGTTGTTTGGTCTTTGCAATGCTCCCGCCACTTTTCATAGATGTATGGTTAGTATATTTTCTGATTACGTGGAACGCATCATTGAGGTATTTATGGATGATTTTAGTTTTTATGGCGATTCATTTGATATTTGCTTTGAAAATCTTAAACTTGTGCTTAAAAGATGCATAGACACTAATCTTATTCTAAACTGGGAGAAATATCACTTAATGGTTAACCATGGTATAGTTCTCGGTCATATTGTGTCCTCTCGAAGGATCGAAGTAGACAAAGAAAAGATAGACCTAATAAGAAACTTACAATATCGCACTTCGGTGAGGGAGATTCGCTCGTTTCTTGGTCATGCAGGTTTTTACAGGCGGTTTATCAAGGATTTCTCCAAAATCTGAATGTTGATGTGCAAATTATTGAAAAAAGAGGCTACCTTCAACTTCAACCAGGAGTACAAGGATGCTTTTGACAGACTGAAAGAATTGTTGACTACTGCACCAATTATTAAGTCACCCTATTGGAGTTTACCGTTCGAGTTGATGTGTGATGTAAGTGACTATGCAGTTGGAGTCGTTTTAGGTCAAAGGGTGGAAAAATTGTCTATGGGATTTACTATACCACGGAGAAAGAGTTGTTGGCTATAGTTTTTAGACTAGAAAAATTCAGATCTTATTTGGTGGCTACCAAGGTTGTTGTTTATTCTGATCATGCAACACTTAGGTGCCTACTCAAGAACAAAGAAGCTAAGCCAAGGCTTATACGGTGGATATTGTTATTGCAAGAATTTGATATTGAAATTAGATATACGAAAGGTGTTAAGAATACAGTTGCAGATCATCTTAGTAGATTTGTTGTTTTCGTGGAAGAAATTCCCTTACATTATCAATTTCCGGACGAACAACTTTTCTCAATAGAAGATTCAACACCTTGGAACGGTGATATAGTAAACTACTTGGTTACGAGACAAGTACCTATTACAATGTATAATTTTCAAAAGCTTAACCTTAAGATGAGATACAAGCAGTATGTGTGGGATGATCCCTACTTGTAGAAATACGGTTCTGATCAAATTATCCGCAGGTGCATACTTAACTCTGAATTTCAATCAATCATATCATTTTGTCATCCTTATGCATGTGGTGGTCACTTTGGTTCTAAAAGTACCACTCTCAAAGTCCTTGGGAGTGGCTTTTCTTTCCCCACTTTATTTGAGGACGCATATATTTTTTGTAAATCTTGTGATATATGTCAATGAACGAGCAATCTAGGTGCTCGAAATCAAATGCCACTCACACCGATTCTTGCTGTAGAAATATTCGATGTGTGAGGAATTTATTTTATTGCACTTTTGTTAATTCATATGGAAAATTTTATATACTTCTTGATGTGGATTATGTGTCGAAATGGGTGGAAGCTAAAACCACCCCTACTAATGATTCTCAAGTTGTTTGTGAGTTTGTGAAGGAAAATATTTTCACTGGATATGGAACACCCCGTGTGGTTATCAGTGATGGAGGTTCACACTTTCGGAAATCTTTTCATGCTCTTCTCAATAAGTACAATGTCACATACAAGATTGGTACGCCTTACCACCCACAAATTAGTGGGCAAGCTGAAATTTTAAATCACGAGATTAAATCGATTCTAGATAAAACTGTTAATATTACACGAAAAGATTGGAGTTTGCGACTCGATGATGCTTTATGGGAGTATAGAACAACATACAAGATACCGATTGGTATGTATCCATATCGGTTGGTTTATGGCAAAGCTTGTCATCTTCCGGTTTAACTTGAGCACAAAGCTTTTTGGGCGATAAAGATGTGCAACATGGATTATGACAATACGGGGAAACATAGGAAGTTACAACTTAGCGATCTAGAGGAGATACGTAGTGATGCTTACGAGAGCTCTCGGATTTACAAGGAGAAAACTAACTTTTCCATGAAAAGATAATTTATCGAAAGAATATTGTTGTGGGAAAGTTTCCATGGTCAATGGCCATAGATTAAAGCCATAATATGAAAACATCGCTTATGAGGATGTAGATGTGCTTGAGTTTCAAGATTTGCTCCCTATGGAGGAGTAATACGGGCGAGTAGAATCAAGACAATACAAGTTGTGAAGAATCAAGTGGTAAAGTACTTATCACATGACCATAGTAGTTTCATTGTTCATTTTATTTTATTTTTATGTTCTAGAAAAAAAAATCAAGAAAAAAATAAAATAAAAAAGAGACAAGAAAAATTTGTTTTTATTACTTTAGTTTGTATTCATTCAATAAGGCCGTGGGGAAGAAGAAATTTATAAAGAAGTTTCATAAAAACAAGGAATTGTGAAAAAGAGTTACAATTGTCAAGGTTCTACGAAGTCCAAGAGTTCATCATCAACAGTTGAAGAACAAGACTGAAGATGTTTCTATTGGATGCTGTGAGAGTGGTGTTGATTGTAGATCGGGTGAGAAAGTAAGTAAGCGTTCCATCCTTTCATAGTGGTTGATTTCCTTTCGTAAAGATCATCATAAAGAAAAGAAATAAAAAGGGTTCTTTTTCGTCCCACGTTTCTATGGGATAACATCTTCATATAATTCATAAGGTTCCTTTTCCTTCCCACTATTATATGTGTGCAGGATTTCTATCTTCACTCCTGCCTGCACACATGTGAGAACCATAAAGTGCTTCCTTTGAGTGTCACGTTTATAAAACCCTATTGGGGAGGTAGAATTCTTATATCACTCTTGAAGCTGGATTCTTTCATATGGTGGTTTCCTCCTAACTCAAGGGTAAGCATGAGAATAATGTTCTTTATACTTCTAACTTCTTATTCTTAGTATATGCAGAAACTTTATATCTTCGTATCTTTTTGGATGTTTGTGCTCTGGAATATTTGTAAGTTGGAATGTAGGTTTTAGGGGTATACCTCTTGTAAACCTTCATGAGACTATAACCCGTTCACTAGGGACACCTAGGGGTTTAAAGGCTTGTTAAACATACTAAGTTTGATTGTATCCTCAATGAGATGGAGTTGTTGTATTTTAGTTAGATTAGTTTAGGATATATAGTTTGCTCGAGGACTAGCAAAAGCTAAGTGTAGGGGAATTTGATAAGTGCATATTTTCTCCATAATTGATCGTTATTTCATGCACTTATTTATTAGATTTCTTATGAATTATTGTATATTATGTTTGTTTTTGTTTATTTATCTTATATTAGATGAATCATCCAAAAAGGAGCTACAAAGTGTTATATTGTGCAAGGAAATAAGTGCTACAAAGAAACAATATCCAAATACCAAGTAGGAGTCGTCCAAATTCAGGATTTCTCATCACCATATTGAAGAGAACGAAGAAACGAAGCCATCGAGAAAAGAAAATCCAGAAAAAAAAAAATTTCTCGATGGGTCATCCCATCGAGAAAAGAAGAATTCTCGATGGGTCATCCGATCGATGGAACTACAGTTCTGTGAGTAGTTGGGATGGGTTTGACGCGAGCCTATTAGCTTCTTAGCTAATTTTACACGGGCTAAGATTAGTTTTGACCTATTTTTGAGATATTTTGGTATTTTGGAAACCTATTTCGACCAGGTTTTGAGCACGGGCGTTTCTACAACTTGAAACACCTATTTAAGAGACTCTTCTAATTATATTTAGATCTATCTATTCTTTTATCAGGATTTTGGAAAGAAGAACACAAGAAGGAAAAGCTAGGGTTTTGGAGCGTTTTTCATTACCGTAACTATTTCTTTTCTACTTTATCATATGTATATGATGGATTTTACTACATCCATGAGTAGCTAAAAACCTAATTGATTAAGGATGAGTTCTAAACATGATTTGAGTTATTATATGAATCTATTTTGAGTTCTTCACATGATTATCGTTTGTTTATATTATAAAGAATGTTTATGATTGATTGATAGATTGTTTAGGTGGCCAACTGAATTAATTTTTTGATTTAATCTATTGCTAGTATTGAGTTTTGAGATAAGTGATCGCTCATTGACTCGTACACAAGTAGAGAACACGAGACCTTGCAGAGTGATTTTATGGAGCAATTGTGTCTATGAACAACAATAGTAAGTGGACCTTGATCTAAAAGTCTAACTGCTAAGATTAACCTATAAATTCACAAAATATAAAGCATTCAACCAAATTACACCCTGAGTGATCTACTACTAGGTGGTTAAGATGAATAGAATCTTTTAGGCAAGAACTTCCGTATCCAGTGATATAAGGAATTTCGGGGATAACACTGATCTAGCTGTTATTCTATGGTTGGTGATAATTTTTGATTAACAATGAGTAGATGAACATATTAACTTGATGAACTTTTAGTAGCGAAGAAGGATTCCTCGATCATATCTCTCTTTATTGCTTACAACTTTATTTTTAATCGCTTTCTTATTTACTCACACATTATGTTCGTGTCCCGAGCAAGGCACCGTTACAATCAGAATTAAAGAATACAGGAAAAGTAGGAAGGATCGCCAAATGGAACGCCCAGCTAGAACAATTCAACATCATTTATGAGTTGTAAACCGCACAAAAATCTCAAGTTTTAGCTGACTTCCTTGCAGGTTTCCCTATTGAAGAAGAATATGAAATTCAAGGTCCGATAGCTGGGAAAAAAGAAGTTAACTTATTTAAAAACTTTTTTATTAAAATTTTTATCACATTAATAATTTATTTTTTATCTATGATTAAAGGATTACCAGGATGCGAGGAACAGGACCCACAAGATATTCTGAACTCAACAAACTCTCAGAGGTGGGAAGTCTTTGTTGATGGGTCCCGAAACAAAGAAGGAGCAGGAATTGGCATTGTGATTACTGCACCAATGGGAGGACAAATGACACATTCATTTCATCTTGAATTTGAAGAACATACAAACAACATAGTAGAATATGAAGTTGTGGTTCATGCTCTAAAACTCATCATCGAACTAAGAATCAGCAATGTTCGACTCACAAGTGATTCACAGTTGGTAATTCGACAGGTCGAGTTAAAATATCAAACACTTGATGTAGACTTAGCACAATATAAAGATCTTGTTCAAATTTTAGCAAATCAAATCCCAAACATTATTTTTCGACATCTATCCCGAGACAAAAACCGCCATGCTGATGCATTGGCATTCATTTCCTCCATGGTAAACGACCCTAATATCACGGCAATAAAAGTCGGAAGGATATATGAACCATCTATTCAGATAAGAGCACTTCATAACATAGAAGAAAATGTGACAGAAGAAATTAATGATCCCGCAATACAAAATGCCCCATCTATGCCTCAACAAATAGATGATCAACCAAGTGAATCAGATTGGAGGATTCCGATTCATCAATATCTACAAGATAACATATTGCCTTTCAATTCTAAAGAAGCGAGAAAAAGTCAACTCAAATCAGATAATTACCAGCTTCGAGATGGAATTATGTATCGAAAATTATTCCTCGGGCCATTATCCCGATGCCTATCACAAAAGGAAGAAATTCGGATACTCAAAGAAATACATTATGGAGATGCGGGAAACCACAGTGGAAGGCGTTCACTCGCATTAAAAGCTAAAACCCAAGGCTATTATTGGATATCCATGCTAAAGGACTCAGAAAACATGGAACGAATGTGTGAAGAATGCCAACGATTCTCAAAGAAAATCAAAGCACCTGCCACAGAGCTAATTTTGTACTCAGTCCATGGCCATTCGCAAAATGGGGGGTAGATATTGTTGGTCCGTTAGTTGAAGGGACCAAAAAGAGAAAATATTTAATAGTGGCTACTGATTATTTCACCAAGTGGGTAGAGGCAAAAGCATTGGCTCGGATCAGAGATTCCGATGTGTTCACATTTTTATTTGAAAATATCATATGTATATTTGGGATTCCAGCAGCTTTAGTTTCTGATAGTGGACAGCAATTTCAAGGAAAGAACATTGATATGCTATTTGAAGCATATAAAATTCAGCAACACAAAACCACACCATTTTATCCCCAAAGTAATGGACAAGCTGAATCCACAAATAAAACAATTGCAATTAATCTGAAGAAGACATTGGATGGATATTACAAACGTTGGTGTGAACAGTTGCATAATACATTTTGAGCGTATCGCACCACAAGAAAAGAATCCACTGGAGAGTCACCCTTCCTTCTCACATATGGGACAGAAGCAGTCATACCAACAGAAGTCATTCTACCAACAACTAGAACAGAAGCATGGGAGAAAAATCTAAATACGGATTTAATGTTACAAAAGGTTGATGATTTGGAAGAAAAACGAGAAGTGGCACTCCAGAAAATGGAAAATTATCAAAGAAGGTTGGCATGGGATTATCACAAAAGGGTCAAGTCACGAAACTTTGTCCAAGGACAATATGTTTTACGACAAATCCCAGAATACCATCGGGACAAAAGTGTTGGAAAGTTCGCACCAACCTGGGACGGTCCATATGTAATACAAGCATCAGCGGGACAAGGATCGTACTATCTCCAAAATATGCAAGGAGACATGTTACAATATCCTTGGAATGCACAATACTTAAAGCTTTATTATCCATAATTAATAGCACAGCTATGGTGGCCAACACAGGTATTATAGTCTTTATTCAATACTTTATTTAACAATAAAATTCTTTGTCAGTTTATACTTACAATAAAATTCAAATCCAGGAACATCTTATTCTGGAAAACGCTACGATTGG
>JAJJMC010000896.1:520551-641599 GCA_023531435.1 Papaver californicum | reverse complement strand
GAAAACGCTACGATTGGCGACATAATCAAAATTCAAATCCAGGAACACCATATTCTGGAAAACGCTACGATTGGCGACATAATCAAGATTCAATTACAATCCTAATACCAAAGAGGTAAATGTCCTTTTAGAATTTTAATAATTCAGAAGTTTTAATAAAAAAGGAATACCTAATTTATGGTTATCATTTTCAGAGTACGTTCGGGACCAACCCTGTATCTTACCCCTGGCCCGGGTTTGTTTCGTATGTGTGGGATCTCGAATTACATGTTTTGAGGTATATACGCTTCAATCCATTGCACTCATGAAACAATATGATTAACCTAAAGATTTCATAAATATCATATCTTATACAGGGACAACATTCAGAGCACATTCAAGCAAAAAAGTGGAAAATCACATAATGATGTTTTCAACTACAGAAAGTCAAACTTCAAAATAACAAAGGATCGGGACACAAGAAAAGAATAACAAAAGATGAAGCTATGAGCATTAGAGAAAGAACAAGTAAAACTAGGCTTCACAGTTGGACCGTCGGGGCGGTTGAGGAGGAACGGTCGGGATGGTAACACGACCATTCAAAAGTGAAGGATCGGCTTGAGCACGATCCAAGGCGGAATTAAATGACATTGCAATTTTTTCCTTGGCATCTTGTCTTACCCAGATGATATAAGCGTGCCTATAATCAATTTCTGACTGAAGATCTTTAATTTTTTGTTGATCCTTCTCTACTTTTTCTTTTTCAGCATTTAATTCCTTCAATAGTTCATCAGATCTTGATTGTACTTTTATAATTTCCTGTTCATGAGCTTCGTGTTTTGAAGTTTCAGCATTCAACTGGGATTGCAAATCCCGAAGCTTGATTGTATTCATAGCCACGTTTTTCTCTGAAGCCTTCAGCTCTTCAGTAATATTTGCAATCGTGTTATTTGCAATATTGAGTTCAGTTCCTGCTGCTGTTGCTCTTCCATTGGCTTCGTTGATTTTCTTTTCTAGCACTGAAAACCAGAATGAATATAAGATAAACCATATAATACCTTCAATGAAACAAGCATGTAACTCAAGCATATACCTCTAGCTACAGACTTAAACTCTGCTTCTTTAAGAGTTAAAGTTTTCAGAGCTTCCTGATATTTGGATTCAGCTCTATTACGTCTCCAAGTATTCAACTCAATATTATCGGACAACTGTGCTAATTTCCCCTTAACCAGTTCCATATCCATATTTACTTCTCTTGCATGATTGTTCAACTGAGTCATCCTACGCTGGAACCTAAACAGGGATTCCAAGTCTCCCTCTGATCCCATAAATGAATTGTAAAACTTCAAAAAAAAAAAAGTACAAACTATAGGTTCGTACCCAATATAAGTACGATCTAACCTATAGAGGTACGAACCCAAAATATGATACGAACTAAGAGGTGAGGAGCGAACCTTGATTCTGATCTTGAAGCTTTTGATTTTGATCCTCAAAATTTTGAAGTTGTTGATGTTGCTGTTGTTGTTGTTCTTGTTGTTGTTGAAATTGTTGTTGAAGATAGTTGTTTTACTGCTTGAGATTTTCAATTTCTTGCTATAAATTTTCATTTCCGCACTTTGCCTTCGTTACTTCATTCTTGAGCATCAGCTCCATCATTATGGCCCGAGCCTTATAAAATTTGTACGCTGCAAATGTGCAATCGGTACCATATTTAAGATGAGCAAGAGATTGTTGTGGAAAAGAATACGATGGACCCTATAATACAGTCAGAACTTCATTTAAAGAAGAAGGAAGACTGAGTGAGTACGATTGATCGAAATACTCGCTTTCGAACCAAGCGTCCCGAGTATTCTCCAGTGGAGCAGCACCGAATGATGTCCGCAGCCTAGCCATTGAAGAACTATCAGATTTCGATGGATCGTGATGTGCGGAAGTATTCAGAAACCCTTTAGAAACAAACCACTGAAAGGCTTCGTCTTCTTCACCAGCAAGAGTGATTCCCTCATCCTCTTCATAGAAGGGCCATTGAATGGAAGGTTCAACATCCGGCATGTCAACATCGCCACCATCAGCATGAGCGGCAGATTGAACTAATGTCCCGATGGGTACATTTGATGTATGAATGACTGGAGAAGCATTTTCATCCACAAAGGGGCTCGGGACATTAGGGACATCTGTAGCTGAAGTGCTAGGAGCTATGATTTCAACATTTGCATCTTCAAAAATCTCATTTCTATGTTCTTCCACAACAACATCAACAACAACATTTTCTTTTTCAATATTTTCTTCAACGGTGACAGCTTCGTTCACTTCTTCCATATTTTCTTCTTCAATAGCAATATCATCTGCTTCTTCTTGAGGTAATCCAGTAAAAACTGTTATTGTACCACTACTTGGAGCAATTGGCTCTATGTCAAAGTTAAAAGGAAGGGGAGAAAAGGAATCATAGATGACGGTGGGAGCAGCGGTGGTAGAAACAGTTTCAGAAATGGATTGGGTTATTGAAGGCTGCTCCGAAGAAAGAATTGGTTCCCCCACGCTAACAGGAACAACATTGATGATAACGTGCTGTCCCGACACTTCTGCTCGGACCGAACCTTCAACGTCATGTCCCGCAGCAGTGATAAGAGCGGAACTGATGTTCCCCTCAACAAAATAATCTCTAATTTCCCCTTCCTCTACTTCGGAAGGGTACAATGGTCTTTTCAATTTTTTTCTTCTTTTCAGGGAAAACCAATTTTCGTTTTCCCTTACCTTCAATAATTTCTTCCTCAACTCTTTGCCTTCAACGATTTGAATACCAAGACTTGGGCGAGGAGGAGGAGGAAGAGGAGGAACATCGTTGTGAAGTTCAGAATCGGGTTCAACCTGAAACACAAACATTTGTCCCGTAAGAAAAAATTCAATGGTAGTTCGGGACAATATTGAAATAAAGAATAATACAAACCTTATAATCAAACTTATAGTCCTCAAAATTTAACCGCCAAGGACAATAGCTTGGGAAACAATTACAAAGTCCTTGAATTTCATCTTTGGAGATGTTACCGTAAATCCAAGGACCTTCAATTACAATTGGAGTGCGATACCACTTATAGTCATGATCCTGACGAATTCTTTCTTTTGTGGGAAAATCAAGTTTGGTATGGGGAACATATTTGATTTTGGGATCATCGACTTCATGTAATAAGGGAAATCCCGAAAGACACTTTGCGGGGCTAACGCTCCACTTTACGTAATTATTCTTGGTAATACAATCTCCATATGTAGTATGAAAATTTTCAACGGTATAACTGCTACGTTCTGTATAATCTGGAACGTAACAAGTAAGGTTAGTCCGCCCTTCGCTTCGGAGACTAGACTCATCAAGGATACGCCACCAATTTCCATTGTATTGAGTAATGGATCGAGCAAGTCCATGAGGAGAATCACCACGAGTTGCAAGGACTTCATATTGAAAAGGATTTTCTTCTTCGTATAATGGGAGACGAAGTCCGGCCTCTAAAACACCAGCAGAAATTAGTAAACTATTGGGAGAATAGTTAAAGCTTTGCATCGCTCCTAAAGTTAATACATCAGTATTTCTGTCATAGAACGAGACTTTAAATCCTTCAAGATCATGTCTTATCTTAAAAACCTCAATGTTCATCGACCGGTAACTATAAGTCGCATGAGACCGCTTATTTCTGGGGGCAGGATTAGCGGCTGTAGAAGCCTCAGGAGCTGGATTACGAGCAGGCCGAGACACTCATATCTAGAAGAAGGAACTCTTGAAGATCTTCCAGATTCTTGGTGATCACCAGCAGCATTGGGATTTCTGGAAGACATAACATTTTATCTGAAAAGAAAATTTCAAAGGATCAATATGTGTAGGAATCAGTTCAATCATATCTGTTAAAATCTAATCATGGTTAAATATTAAAGTAAGATACTGAAGGTAAAAAATCCTCAACATACCTGGAGAAAGAATATAAACAATTACTTGATCAAAGGTAAAATAAATGTGATTGATGCTAAAAGCTCCTGAACAGTTGGGAGAACGAAAGTATTTGAAAATTTCAAGGAAGATAAAGAGCAGCAACTTTAAGAGGTAAAAACAGAAGTGGAAAAGACGGCGTCGTATTTAAAGCGAAGAATAGAAACCGTCACAATTTGAAAAGGTATTAATCAAGGCAAAGATTTGATTTCCTCGAAAAAAGGGTAACTGACACAAACGTGATAATAGAAGTTACTGCTTGCGAAAAGTTCGCATAACGTGTGAAAAGAAGTAATGATAAACAGAAGGTAATAATTGTTCTTCTACTTTTTTCAAAACCTTGGATCGACCGTTAAAATTTTTTGAAAGAAGAAGAAGAAGGGGGCAAGTTGTTGGGAAATAAAAGAAGGGCGACACGTGTAAAACGATTAACGAAGGAGACAGTGAAATTAAGAAGAATGAGAAGCACACAATCAAAGCCGTATCGAAGGATCGAAAAAAGGAAAGATATGAAAGACTGAGTAAATCTCTGCATGATCGACACATAAGATCGGGAAAGTAACATCACACGGATCAAAAGATAGCATTAAATGCTTATTGAACGGGAAAGTAAGAATAATAATGAACGTGGAACGGGAAAGTAGGAGTAATGATGAACGTGGAGCGGGAAAGTAAGAATAATAATGAACGTGGAACGGGAAAATAGGAGTAATGATGAACGTGGAGCGGAAAGTAAGACGATAATTACTTTTATCATATGTTTGACACATATGATCGGGACAAAGCTGATTCTCAAGGAACGAAGAGTACGTGTTAATCATGCAAGGTAACGGACCAAAAAGCAAAAGGCATGACCTGTCAATCGTATAATCATCCAGATCCAAAGATAATAAGGAGAACGAAAGAGGGTATCGGGACAAGAGGGACCCACTAGATAATCATAAATAGTAGAGAGCATTCAACAGAGAGGGGGTCGGAAAATTGAAGTGAAGAAAGACTAAGGAAGATTAATCAGAGTAAAAAGGAAAAGATCATTAGGTATGTATACATTGTGTAAGATTAAAATTGATAGATTCCACTATCATGATTCATTTTCTTGATTTAAAAGATTATGGATTTGTGACTGTAATTTGATCAGATTTATGATCTGTAAATGAATGGATTATTAAAATTCTTCTCCAATCATTGGTTTAAAAGAAGATTCTATGTATCAAATTCTAAGTTAAAATCTTTATGTTTACTGTTTTTTCATCAAATCATTGGTTGTTAATGTCAACGGGAATTTTGGCATAAACACTCATCATCACTGGTTAGTACGATAAGTGGAACCTCTTCTCCAGTCTTTGCATCCAAAAGTAGGGGAAAGTCCCTTACAGCTGCAGTGTGTTTGATCGAGTAAGGCTTACCACCGGTAGACTTCCTGACAGTACTTCACAAAAGTGGATTCCTCCTCAACGGACCAGTGGCCTTGGTAGGTTGGTTCGAGGTTGACATACTACAAAAAAAAAATGATCAGTTAAAATTCTTCTTATAACTGCATGAACTTTGAATGATTAATTAGTACTGCAAAGCGCTAATGGGCTACAGACTATACATCTTAGGCTACATATAAAAAAAAATCGTCAAACAGAAAGAAATATTTCTTATACATTATGGGTTCGAGGTATGACTTAGTATCAGACAGTATAGAAGTCATGGTAGCTGGGTTGATCCATAGAAGATCAATATGGCAGCGGGTATCCGTACTGCTATTCTTTCTAAAAGTGATGTGTCAGACAACATGGGAGAAAGTGATTCGAAAATCTTTGTTAGAGCGTGCAAACTAGATATTTTAGAAAATATGTTTCTAAATTTAGAAAGAGAAATAAGGAGGTTTTTCATTCAAGCTAAATGCCAATTCAGTAGCGGACCCATATGAACGTATATATATATAACTAAGAGCGTCCAGAATGGGACGACTAAAAGGTGGAGTAAAGACCAAATTCAATCTTTGATCCGTAAAAGTGTAGAGCAGTGGCGCAAACGAATATGGATTTTACTCCGTATTTTCGACTGTAGCAGACTAGATTTGAGTTTATTTCTGGACTAAACGTAGTTTACTCGGGCGGGCTCGTAGTGTAACGCCTAGCCTCAAGCGGCATCGTAGGGAATCGCCTGTCACCAAGCGTTACTCTGGGATAACGCTCAAAAACACGGGCGGTAAGCTAGGAGTACGCTTGATCAAGCGTTATTCTAGGAGTACACCTGATGAAACGAGGCTCTAGGATCACGCTCACTATCAGGCGTAACGCTAGAATGCCGCTCAGTTGGAGCGTAAACCTCCTGGTCCAAGCGTAATCCTAGGATACCGCCTGATACTTACACTAAATTAAGTACACGAAGCAAACAGTACACTAAATTAAGTACACTAACAGTAAGCTAAATGTATTCTTTAATAGCATATTGTATAAGCAAATTATTTATGTGGGCTTAATACATTAAGTTACCTAAGCTAATACACTAAGTTAACTAAGCAAATTAATTATGTGGGCTTAATACACTAAGTAAACTAAGCGGTACTGTAGGAGTCCGCATTGTATCCATTACACTAAGCTAAGTAACTAAGCTAAGTTAACTAAGCTAAGTAATGGAGCGGTACTCTAGTGCTCCGCTTGGGTTTTTTAGGCGGGGCGCTAGGACACCGCCCGTCCTATTCTACTCACACGTTCTGTTCGCACAAGTGCAACTCCTTCAGGCGTGTTGCTAGCCCTTCGCCCCATCAGGCGTGATTCTGGGACACCGCCCGTCTCTTGGGCGTGGTCCTAGAATACCGTCCACTACCAGGTACCGTCCACTACCATGCGTTACGTTAGGATTCCTCCCCACATCGAGCGTTACGCTAGGATTCCGTCTCGCGCAAGCGTTATCCTAGGATTTCGCCCGTCTTTCCAAGCGCATCGCTGGGACACCGCCCAACACCAGACGCATTGCTAGAACACCGCCCGATTATACACGGTTGTTCTTGGGCCGGACCAAAGACTAAAATTTTTAGTCTTTGGTCTTTTACTCTAGTCGACCCATTGTGGTTGCTCTAAAAGAGTATAATGAAGGCACAGACTATTTCTTGATATGAATTCAGGTAGATAATCATGTTAGGAGGCATCTCAGATTTCATACAATAGAAATTATCATCAAGCTGCTCGAAGTAGACCCTATTTGGTCAGTTGTGAATCGAAGTTTTAACATACCAGACTTATTAGATTGGAAGCGAGGTGGTTCGAAGATCTTTGAATATGTAACAATCAGGAATAAACAATCAGTTGGAGGAAGACTTAAGAAATTCAGAGGACCAAAAGACAAGCAACAGGCAGAATTTCCTTCACTATAAGAAAAACCGGTTTAAGCAGCAGGTCAGTTTAAGTCGCTAAAAACCCCTTTTAAGTCTCTATAACCCTTATAGCGACTAAAAGTGGCACTCGCTCCGTGTGTTGCAAAAGGCCCTCTTTGTAAAGGTCTAGAACAGCTAGGCAGTCGCTCTAGTAATCAACCAACTTTCCTAAAGCGAGTACTCTTCTCATTGCTTCAGAGCTAGACTAACCACCAGGGAGCAAGTAAAATTCTTATCGCTTAATAGCTAGACCAACCAATAGAGCAAGTAAAATACCAATCGCTTCAGATTTGACCGACCATCCTAGAGCAAGTAAAGCACCTAGTTGATAGATACATGAAACAACTTGGCCTGAAATTGCTTGGTTAAGCTTTTAAGCGACCAAATATTTTTGCTCGCTAAAAGCGATTTCTGATTTTGATTGGCCTGATGTTGGTTGCTTAAGTTTTTAAGCTACCAACTTTTTTACTCTCTAAAAGCGACTTCTGATTTAGGAGCTATTAAAATACCTAGTTGATATATACATGGAACAACTTAGCCTGAAGTTGGTTGCTTAGATTTTTAAGCTACCAAATTCTTTTGCTCCCTAAAAGCCTGAAGTTGGTTGCTTAGGTTTCTAAGCGACCAATATTTTTGCTCGCTAAAAGCAATTTATGATTTTGATTGGCCTAAAATTGGTTGCTTAAGTTTTTAAACTACCAAATTTTTGTGTTCGCTAAATGTGAATTCTGATTTAGATAATCCCAAATATAATTATAATTAAAAATTAATATTTGACGTTATCACTAATTAAGATTATATAATTATAAATGGAAACTTCTAATTAAGATTCTACAATTATAATTATCCACTTTTAATTGAGATTAAAGTAACCAAAACATCTTAATTAACTTTCAATTAAAATTCTACAATTATACATAAACTGATATGTACTTCAGTATCCCCACCAATTACATCGCCAGCATCGTCGTTCCCATCTTCTTACAAATCATCACCTGTACGTCTATCTTCAACTTCATGTTCATCTAGGGATTTATCTTCTAAATCATCTGGCATAGGTTGACAACCAATCTTCTCCGTCACAAACTTGTCGATTTGCACCATTGTTTACAACCTGCAGAATGATGAAGTATAATGTCACATCTTACAATGACTAAAGAAAGAAAGAAAACGAACATCACAGAGTAAAACCAACTTATCCAAAATAAGGAAACAACAAAAACAAGAACAAAGGAAAAGAACAAACCTCAACCAAAGTAGGAACAATATCTGTGCCAAAACACCTCAGAAGTTCAGGTTGGTCCTTTAAAACCTTTCCTTACTTGATGACTTTTTGTCCCCTACAGGAGGAAGAAGCACATTAAGCAAATTCAAAACTTCAAATACCTGGAGAAATATTTGTTGTTATCCTTCAATTATGTTTAGTCCTATAAATGTTCACAATACAATATCAATGTTTCAGATACACGGCTACGCTTCCATTCCACCACAATACAATGTCAATGCTTCCCTTTTAGTGACAGACAAAATACTTCAGTGTGAACATGTGGTATAATAAGGGTATTGCATGTTTTTTTGCTCTTCTATAGTAGATAGTTTGTAATCCAAATGAGTAATAGAAATTTCAGCAGCTGGTTCCAAAATGTGAAAATTTTTAGAACCAGCAATTAGGGACTGAATACAGACTAAAATATGCACATTTGCAAATTACACTTGATAGGGAATAAACTAGTACTGCATTTGCAAGATGCACAAATTAGCCCGAGGAATTATTACTGGTTTTCCCGATAGTTAAGCTAAACTGTTGTTGCAACTTAAAACCTAAAAAGACGACTTTCAAATTAGCCCGAGGAATTGCCAACTTCATCTGTTAGTATAATTTTGGAGGTGCTTAGTAAGAAATGTAGAAAACAAACAAGAAAAGATAAATCACAAAGACATGACTTGCCTGCTGCCAACTCTTTCTGCAATGGTGCATTCTTTATTGAGTATTCCATCATTTGGTCAACGAAGTCGATGGCTTTTGCAGCACGGCTTCCAAGAGGACCTGAGGGTTTAGAGTAGAGAAAAATAAAAAAAAATATTCAGGCTTCTTGCTTAAGAAAGAGGGATATTCATGGATACACTATCGACTAATCGTGGCAAACTTGTCCATATCCATTTTAATGAAATGGAAATTATCAGTCATCGTGAATGCATGGAAACATAACCAGAAAGGTTAAGTGAAGCACATTATTCAGATTGTTTTATATTATTGATGGGTGCATGGAGTCTTTTTGACCCGTTTTCTGGTCATCCTAGTCTTGGTTTAAGATGCCAAAGTTGGTAACCACATATCCTATTAGTGCTTCTGGCATACATTTTCCTTTGGTATTAGGATCAGAAAGATATATATGCTATTATACATGCAACGAAATAAATAATAAATAATATTTACACAATACATACATATAAACATAGGCATACCAGCAGATATAGTGTTGATCCTGACTTTATAGCGCCTTGCAGCTTCATAAGCAAGCACCTGCATCAAGTAGAAAGTGGATCAAATATTGTCTTAGTTATCCTGTAAGGTATGGAGATAGAGAGATAGAGAGATAGACACAAGGAAATTAAATTATCTAGCTAATAAGAAACACTGACCCTGGTGTCGCTCTCTAGAGCAACTTTAGATGAACTCATCCCCACACCGTACCTGTATTGAGAATCCGTCGAGAGTAAGATCTAACTTTTCGAGTTTATCAGCTAATGTGTATGTAAACAAGGTAGTAAAAAACGTACCCAGGGATGATTCTTTCAGAGGCAACATGTGTGAGAGAAAGTGTAGCTCCACCTGCAGGACGGAAAGGGATTATAAATTCTAGATGGTATTATTTACTTATTCAAATTAAAGAAGGTAAGAGATCAAAGAAAGGAATATCAAATAATTGAACCGATCTTTAATTTTACGCTTTCCTGGGTTCATTATTGGAATGAAATGCTTGAGTAATGAAACATAAGAGTAACTAGATGCAGATATAGATGCAAGATATCCTTTTCTGGATGTCTCCAGTAAAGGAAACTTTAACCAGGCAATCAGCTGAAAAATTAACAAAATCCCTAGCTCCTGTTGAGTAAGACTCTTTGCCAACTTCACAAGGAAACCAAACTAAACTAATTTCTGCAAAATCATCAAACAAAAAATAAAACAACTTAAATAAGAAATACACTTCATAAAAAACATAAATGAAACCCTTAAAATAAAACAAAAATGAAGAACAATATGAATCAGGACGGAAACTTACAAGAAAATCAAAACCCACTGCATATTTTGTATATCTCATCCGCTTAACTGTATAACAAAAGATAAGCAACAGCTGGTGAGATTCAAATTTTGTAAACCTGGTTTAAATTAAGAATTAATAGATATTTGCTCCATTCACACAAGTCACAACCCAAGGACTGCAACATACAAGATTAAAAATACACATTAAAAAACATTGATAAAGAAATAGTTTTTGGATTTCGAAGATTGAAATCGCTTACTGAAATAAAACTATAGAACTAAAAAGTACTACCTCAGGATGTTCTTTGCACAAGTCATCAGCATCAGTAAAAAACAGAACCCCTAATTTTTGAGCTATGTCAGAGTAATCTGATCGAGAATGAGCTAAAACTGTGTGTCCTTGATGAACTAGAGTTTTCGCAAGAAATTGACTAAAACCACCAAAACCTACAATTGCAATCATTAGTTTTTTGATCTTTTCAAAACGATCATTGATGTAAGGCTGAGCTGCATCTTAAGCTCTAACAAAGAAGAAGTTTGTTTTTGGGTGAAAATTGAAGATCGATGAATAAAGTGAGGGATTGAACTTGGATTCGAATATGGAGGTAATGTATTTACCTTTGGAAATAATCTCTGAAGAAAAAAAGAAGAAGGATCACTAAGAAGAGATGGATCATTAATAAAGAGTTTCAACAGATCTAGCTTTCGTTGATTAGTTTTCTTGTTCGGAAAAACTTGAGCTGTTGTTTAAGGTTTTGGTAGCGGCGGAGGATTTAGGAGAGCAGAACCGAGACAGAGAGAGAAACAGGGAAAGGAAAATGAAGGGAGAAAAATCGTTTAGGGTTTTGAATAGAATTTTTGGATGGTGGATAAGGGTAGTCATACAAATCATGGAAATTTTTGGATGGTACAGATTCGATTTTGGATTCTCATACGGATTGAGACAAGTATGTGAGAAGCATGTGCAGTTCTCTTTGTGCTAAAATAAACTAGTGCATTCAATTTTATTATCAAACTTCGGTATGAAAAAATCCAAAGAATATATATAAATTAATTTGGATAATTTTATCGACGATAGAGCTCTGGTAAAGATTTCGACTTAGTGGAAAAGGTCATTAAAGACATAATATGAACAATATCGGTAGGTTTAGGGTTCCGGTGAAGATTTCAACTTAGTGAAAGAGGTTATTAAATAAGGATAATATGACTAACATCGGTAGTTTTAGGATTCTAGTGAATTTATGACTTAGGGAAAGAGGTCATTAAGGATAATATGACGAACATCGGTAGGATAAGGTTTCCGATAAGATTATTAAGCATAATATGAAAAACATAGGTATATTTAGGGTTCCAATAAAGATTCTTACTCCATCGATTAGGTTATTAATTATAATATGACCAACGTATGTACATTTAAGATTTGTCTGAAGATTTTTACTCAATCGACTAGGTCATTAAGCAGAATATGACCAACATTGGTACATTTAGGGTTCCAATTAAGGTTTCTACTCGCCGGTGAAAATTATGACTCAATCGACTAGGTCATTAAGTATAATATGAACAACATAGGTACATTTAGGGTTCATATGAAAATATTTACTCAATCTACTAGGTCATTAAGCATAATATGACCAACATCCAATTATTTCCTCTTCAATTTGTATTTCCATAATCTCGCACATATTGGATATATAGTATGTCTTTAGGCTCGGACATGGGTGAATCGTATTTACGTGAGACAATGTGTCTCTGCTCAAGCTCATAAGTCTACCGTGGACGTTTTATGAGACTTTGAAGCGCCTAGACCAGCATATCCCTAAGGGATATAAGTTAGGTATCGGATTGAATCAATCTCTCCTCATACGTCGGTCTACGTCATAAGTCCTGAGGCAAACCTTGAAATAACCATTTTACCTTTTGCCCATTTTCTGGTATAACTGTTTTACCCCTAGTCTGAAAGTTGATAAAAATAACTATTCTGTCATTGATTTATAAAATGACCATTTTATCCCTGGTCAACTAACACCTTAATGGGTAGATACCCATTTACCAATCTATTTTTTCGATTTTCCCATCCCACTGGGATGGTAATTGGCAAATTAGCCAAAATGCTCACCCTACTAGAGTTGCTTTAACCCTAACTCCCCCTTTCCATTTCCTACCTCACTCTTCTTCTTCACCTTCTTCATCAAAAGCCTCTCACCCGACCTCTGTACTACTACCCCCATCATCAACATTAAAAACACCCTAATCCCTTTAACAACCACTACACAATCGGTGAAATTTCATATCTTCCTTCAATAATGGTTTTGTAACCTTGAGTTCTAGATGTAGGTTTTTTTAATGGGTTTTCAAAGTTTTCAAGTGAGGTGTTAGTACTGAGTAATCACGGTGATACAGATGATTAACAAACAAAAGGTAAATCCTCCTTCAATCCCTCTTTCTATATCATTTATTTTTGTTTTTTCGTGATTTTTTGGTGATTTTTTTGTGGATGAAATGAATTGTTTCGATTTTGATTTACAGTTTGTTGCTAAAGGATTTTCTTGGATATAGATGAATTTCAATTTTACTTTTGAGAACCCATTTATGCATATATCTTTTTCTTTGAATTTCAATTTCTGAGTGAATTTTGTTATATTTATAGCTGTAGTTGGTGCTAGAGCTTCTGGGTTTTAATGAAGCTTGACTTGTGATTTATTGAATTTTCGTGACAAGTGTAGAAAAGCTCTAATGCATATTGGGAACTGATGGCAAAAACTTGTTTCCATTTGTGTCATAAGCACGAAGAGGTCATTTAGGATAATATGACGAACATCCGTAGGTTTGGAGTACCTATGCAGATTCCAACTTAGTGGAAAAGGTCATTAATCAAAAGATGACAAGAACAATATCTTTAGATTTCCGGTGAAGAGGCCTACTTATTGTGAAGTAGAATATGACAAAATATGGTATCTTTAGAGTTCTGGTGAGGACTCTAACTTATTTTTAAGCAGAATATGACAAGAAGTGGTATATTTGGAGTTCCAGTAAAGATTCTGACTTATTCTTAAGCATAATATGACAAAAGGTGATATATTTAGAGATCCGGTGGGGATTCCTTGTATTATAAGTTCATTCTCGAAAATTTAGTTACAACTATTTACCGGGACACAACTTCGGTATTGTTACGCATCCAATGAGATACCCTATTTCTTATATACACGATTAGTTCATGTCTCAAAAATTTATCTATGACCCGAAATCAATTCAGTTTCATTTATTTCTTAATTTCGTTCTAAATATGGAATTACGATTAGAAATTGATATCGACATTCTTATCTGGAAACTACTTTTGATGGTGTAAAACTCAATTCTATAATGTCTTCATGATACAACTTCAGTATTGTACGTATCCAATGAGATACTCTGTTGTTTGTATACACGATTAGTCTCGTGTCTCAAAAATTTATCCGTGATCCGAAATTAATTCAGTTACATTTATCTCTTAATCTTTTTCTAAATATGGAATTCCGATTATAGATTGAATCGACACACTTATTCAGAATGTACTTTTAATGGGTACACCTCAATATGATAATATCCTCGTGATACAATTTTGGTACTGTTACGTATCCAATAAGATACTCTATTGTTTATCCCGGACATGATTAATCTCGTGTCTTGAAAATTTATACATGACCATAAATATATTCAATTAAATCTGTTTCTTAATCCCGTTTTAAATATGGACCTCCGATTACAAATTGAATCGATATTTTTATCTGGAATCTACTTTTGATGGTGTACACTTCAATCAGATAATGTCCTCGTTTTAAATATCTCTTTTACAAATGAGTAGAAGGAGAAAAAAATGATTTTTATTCACCCAGTTCCTAACGTGGCTCTATGATAAGTTGTGAACGTGGCTCTTGTTCAGCCATATCTTTTTTTTTCACATCTACCAAAACTAGGATTCGAGAAAAGAACAAAAATCCCCAACATTTCCCCCCATTCTTTTCTTTCCCCGCTCCAAAATTTACTAATTCCTTTCCCCCCTTAAATTTTCAGTGAAATCAGTCTAAATTTTAAAATGTTTTCGAATCTAAATTTTAGTTCCCCCCTAAATTGTTGTATATAATATGGTCTCCACCCTTGATTCTATTTTTTTCTGAAAACCTAGGTTTTATTTCTCTCAAATCTCTCTATCTTTCACATCATTTCTCATTGTCTCTGCCTCTCTTAAGGTGATCTCATGAAAACAATATTTTGTTCTAGTTTTATAGTATCATTTTGCTGATTTTAGGTTTTCTATTTTGAATTATAATGAATTTTGTGGTTGCATAATTGATATAACTACCTGTATTGTCTTTGGTTTATATGAAATTTGCAGTTATTGGTTTATGAAGAGTACCTGTTTAGTGTTTTCATTTTGTTTGTCAGTATGATTTTGTTTTTGATTTCCATTTAATACATATTATTCTTCCTGAAAATATTTTGTTTGAAGTTGATTTTTTTTTATATATATTTTTTTCCGACTAACTTGTGGATTTTGTTAGTTTGGATGAATTTTTCTGAGTTTTGAAGCATGGACGAATATGAAAAACACAAAGCATGATTTTGTGTTTATTGAGTAACTTGTTCTGCTTTTACTGTTAGGTTGTTTCAATATAGAGACTGCTTCATGGTTATGTTGAGTTCTAACTTAGTGAGTTGTCTACTTATATTGCATATTTTTGATGAGTGATATCATTTTTTAATCTTTTGTTTAAGAAGTGCAAAATAATCCATTTTTATTTTTATTTTTCATCACCAGTTGTTTAATTTAAGATAGTTTTACTAGTTGCACAAGAAACCTTAGTCTGTTATTCTTTTAAGTTTTCTTTATCTCTAATAAAAAGAGGGTTTCTAAGTATGACCTACATGTATTTGACATATTGTCTGCAAAAGGAAACAACCTTAAAGTCTATGATTTGTGGTTCTTATAGTTTTTCTTTGTCTTAATTGCAGATGGAAACTGGTGAACCCTCTAACAGCGCACATACAACTGTTTCCTTCACCTCAAACTAGTGAAACTGCTTATACTTCTACAACTACTCCAACTAGTATTTTTGCTAAGCCGAAGTTGGTGGTAGATGTAGATGAGTATGGTACATCTGTAGGTGATAATGCAGATAAATTAGCTACTCAGGCAGGCAAACTTGTCTGAGTGTATTGTCCGGTGTCATAAGTGGATTGGAGGAGCGTTAGAGAACTACAAAGAAGATGTCTGGTTTAAGTTGATGGTATGTAATTTATACATTTCTTTTTTATTCTGGTTATTTTGAGTTACATTTAGGATTGAATGGCTTGATGTTGAGCCAAGTCATTTGGTCAAGCATATTGTGATGGGGTCTCTTCCTTAAAAATTTAGGACTTTTAAATATGATTTAAGAATTAGTCCTCTCAAAGGCAAAGTCATCATGCAAGATAAGTTAGATGCATATCCTGGTGATTATAACATTGATTGGTGGAAACTTTTTTTCGAGAACGAAAGCAAACCTGGTGTTAAGGAAAAACATGCCATATATTCAACAAATCAAAAGAAGAGAATCATAAATCACACAGGTGGTCGTGAGTCATATGTAAATAAAATCCACAAGATGGTAATTACTTCATATTGCATTCTGTCACTAGTTTAATTATCAATTGTTTATACTTATTCATATATTGTATGTATAGTCTCAAAAGGAAGGTTGTGTAGCTGAGGCTGGCTGAGGGCTTGCTTGGATGGTTGGACATGTGGGAGTCCATCCATTAGTTGTTGAGAAATATGTGAGTATACTTGGTCAGTTTGAATGAAACTTGTTGTTTAACTGTTTACTTATGAAATTTACACTTGTCGCTCAATGTATGTTAAAAAGAGCAAGTAAAGGCCGCTAGATCTAAGAGAAAGGGCCTAATCGATGCAGGATTGGTATCTGCTTTAGACTTTGAGAATGATGAGATTGTTGAAGTCTTTGGCCCTGACAAAGGAAGAACTAGTTTGTTGGGTTATTCCCCGCACATATCGAAAAAGCAAGCCTTGTACGCAAGTCTTGCCACCGCAGTCATGGCTGCAAAAGCAAACCCAACGAATAATGTACCAAGGAGTGACTATATGGACGAGACTTTACTGTAAAAACATGATGAACTAATTACCAATGTGATCTTTCAATTACAAGTTTTGTTTTCATTTAGGAATACCAATTGGAGACGGACACAAAAGAAACTAACTACTTCCCTTTTTGTTACAGGTTGTGCTGCAAGTTATGGGGAAGCAACAACAAAACCAACATCCTTTCAACAACAATTCAGTCCAAGATCTTGAGATTCCTTATTGCAGCACAAGCTTCTTATGATTTCTGACTTTGGTGGGATTTTTTCTGTAACGAAAATATTATTTTGCAGCTAAAAATATCAGAAGAAGAAAATATCGGGGCTCGCGGTGAAGGTCTCTCCAAGAGTCTCAAGCAAATTGAAATGATGTATTTTCCCCATTTTAGCAGGATATAATATTCACATATGACTTGCTTAAAATGTTCTTGTGATAACCAAAAACATGTAATTCTAAACTACCTCAATGTACATACATCTGGAAAGTCCAACACTGGAGTATAAAAGTAAAAACATAACAATTCTTGAGTAATGTTTGTATACAAGAATCTATGTGCAAACTGTTGTAATTCTTGAAAAACGTTGAACAAATAGCTTTTTGGATGTTGGAAGGGTCAATTGCCAAGAGAAGGCAAGGATATGGCAGAACTTGGTTTTAATTTCGAAATTATTGAAGCGAGTGTTTAAAGTTTCGGATTTTGACTAAAATGATATGGGTTATGGGATTTGTAAAAGAGTTTGGTTTTAATTATAGTCAATTTAGTCGACTCATGTTAAAAAAAATTCAATTTGCGCATCCAAACATTTGCTCATAGTGAATCAAAACATTGATTTGAACGAGTTTTTCATGTTTCCATTAAAAAAATCCTAATAAGATTGTTGGATCAATACCAAGATCTCAAATGTCTACTTCAAAAACTGAATTCTCTTTTGAAATTGTGGTGGCGGCTTAAACTTAGTTGTTGGGAAAGGTTTTACCAAGTAATTCATTTTTTGGTTGCTACGAGTATGTGCCTCAAAGTAAAGAGCTACACTAGCACTTTTCTAGATGCTATAGATTTACTTGAAAAAAGGATCTACCGATCAAACACATCTGGCCATGGCTAAAAATTAGTTGACACAACTTTATAGCAGCCAAACTATTTGGCAGTTGCAAGTTTTGTAGCTTAAACTCTTAAAGCGACTAAAATATTGGGCTCTTGTTAACATTTAGAGCAACCAATTCATTTTCTGTTGCTACGAGTTTGTGCCTCAAAGTGAATAGCTACATGATCACTTTTTTAGCTGCTATAAATTACTTGAACAAAGGATCTAACGATTAAAGACATTTTTTCGTGGCTAATAATAAGTGGACACAGGTTTACAGCCGCCAAACTTTCTGACAGTTGCAACTTTGGATACTTAAACACTTAAAGCGACTAAAATTATGGGTTCTTTCTAAGATTTTGGTCGCTTAAACCGGTTTTTCTTGTAGTGCTTGTCAGATGAGCTAGACGTTCATATTGTCATGGGTTCTCGAGAGCGCTGTTTGGAAAAAGGATTTGGTTCGAACAGTAGTGTACGAACAATACAAAAAGTAAGAAAAATAGAAGCAAGTCTTATATAGGCTAAGAGATAGAAGCAATCCAATTTTTTCAAGAAATAAGAGCAAGTTATCTACTTTATCAACAAAATACATAAGATGAGTGTTAAGAAGACTATCTTGGCTGCGACAAATCACGAGTTCGGATTCCTGGTTGAAAACACGGAATAACAGAGGTGAGCAATGTGTTTGTTATCACAGCAAACAACTGAGGTATATATATATAGACAAGTTAGACTTGGCTTTCTTTTTATCTTGTCTATATTCATGTAAGCACAGATTCAAGCTAGGGAATTTAAAAAAAAAAATGTTCGAGGCAGATTTTACCTTGAGTTGCCTAGCAAACTTCGAAGAATAAGTGGAAGGAAATTGAACTACCATCAAAGAAAGGAAAAGAAGAAGAGCCATGTTAGATGCTCTTGATTTAAAAGGATAGAAGAAGAATTAAAAAAAGGAGATGCATACCTGAAGGAGGAGACAATTCTGAGATTGGAAAAGCGTGAAAGATGTAATGGGAGGAGCGTCCTTTATAGATAGGAATCATGAGCATTGAGCAAGATATAAAATCCTCAAATTCGAGTTTAATTAGGATTCAAATTCTTAAGTGCAAGATACAATTCTAATACAATTTAAACTCTATGGTGGCCGTGTGTTATGGAAATACAACAAAGAAGAAGAGATTATGCGAATTAAATACAACAAATTGCAACAACTTACCCATAGAAAGGACTAATTCAGGGATGGCGGAAGTGTTGTAATCAAACTTACTAACCATCTTGCCTTGGTGGTTCAAGCGCATGGCCATAAATCGTGACGCCTTTCTCGGCATTAGTTGGGTGTTCGATGAACTTGGTATAAACGCATAAAGATCTTTAATTCTGGACACGGAGAGTAGCAGCTGATGGGATTTTAATTTTCCTCAAGTGCGTAGCTATCGATAAGATAGTATATAAATACGGATTCGTCCACAGAGATTTTTAAAATTGTAAAATCTAAATTTTTTTATTAATTAAAATGCTAATACAATTGATTGGGATAATGAATGGTTTCTAAAAATGCTAAATATGCTTAAATTCTAAAAAAGGGTTTTTGTATTTAATAAAAGAGGATCTAGGACTTCGAGATTCCACTGTCATTATGCAAACTAGAAATAGTTAATTATTTTCTATAACCTCTCCCTAATATCGTAAGACGATTTTGGACTCGAGTACGTCTCGGTAAATAAATCTTTCAAATCAAAAAGAATACTAAAAATATTAATTAATTTTTTTCACTTAATTTTCTTGCAAATATATTTTTCTATAATTAATCCAAGCTACATGACAAATAAAGTAAAACTAATAGTAATAAGAAGCTAAAATAAAAGGACCATGGAGAAGAATAATAGAAAAATAAATTAAATATTCTAGCATGCAAAATAAGGTTTCCTCTCTTATACTAGAAAAGAAATTTAACCACTTACGGTAATAATAAAACAGGATTATGCACATATAATCCCACATTTACGACCGATTAGCATACATACCCCCGTTTTTTTTTTAATTACAAAATCATTCCCTATGTTAACTTACCATCTATTTCACCATTAAATACTTTATGCGCTGACGTGGGAAAGTGGTGATTTTCCTTCTTTTCCCTTTTTTTATATTTTCTAACTCTAAAAGATTACTCTAGAAATCTATCTATGTCGAACGGTCATGATTTGTTTGATATAGAGTAGATGTAGATGAAGGATCGAGATTAATAGAGACAAATCTGTTGTAGGAAAATCTTTTAAGTTAAGTTTTCACTCGCATTTCTTTCTCTCTTCACTCTCAGAAGACGGCGCTGCTGTAAACACTCTTCCTCCAATGGTGTGAAAAGGGGAGAAACTGTAAACCCTAGTTTCTCCCCTCTTCATCGTTTCTTCTTTCATCCTCCTTTCTTCTTTCATCATCGTTTCTTCTTTCGGAAGTGTTTTTTCCCATTGTTTTTTGTCATAATCACCAAGTATTTGAAATTCTTATTCTGGAGGTTTACAAGTTATCGAGATGGAAGTACTAATGGACATATATGGAAGGTAATGAAACCCTAACTTTTGTTTTGTTCTTTACTATTATTTTTTAATCGAAGTGTTAGATCTCGAGTTTTTGCTTTCTTCTTTAATTGAATATGTAGTTATTGGTTCTCTGTAAATTTGATGTATGTTGGTTTTATTCGTTTTATCTTGTTTTTATGAAACCCTAATGTACACATCACAAATCCTCTTTTATTATTAATAATATTAATGATTTATGTTTTTAATATTTCTATGAAACCCTTGTTTTTATTATTTACTTAAATGTTCCAGAAGTTTATCCCATGAATGTTCTCTTAAGTTGTTTTGTTTTTGAATTGTTTATACTTTGCAGGGATCTTAGTAATGTAAAAATGAAATACATTCATAGAGATGTTAGAGTCACGGTGATTAATACTGGACAGTGGATAGATTTTCCTAATCTAGATGTTGATATTACTAGTGTTTTACGGTTTAGGAATAAAATACATGATATGTTGAAACTTAAAGAGAGTGAATATGTGTACCTTCTTTGGTGGATTGATGAATCTTTCCCATTAGTTTGACAAAATGACTCTAACTTTATAGCTATGTGGAATGGTGTGAAAGTGAATGAATTCGATGGTTTTGTAGAGTTGGGTTTGAATATTATTGTCGATGATGATATGGGGACAACTTCTGGGTTTCAAACCCAGTTTCACTTAGGTATTCAACACCTAAAAAGGTTGTTTCCAAATCACCAAGGACACTAAGGAGAAGCCCTAGAATTGCTGGACAGTCCAAGACCAAGGAAAAAGTTGAGTTGGCTAGTTCAAAGAGGTCATTTGCTGATGTGGATGGAAGTGTTGATGGTCTAGTTGGTACCCAAGCTAGTTTTGATGATAATAAGTTAAGGGTAAAGGATTAGTTGTTGACTATGGCATTGAAGATGATGTTTTTTGGGATCAAGCTTGTACTCAAGCAAGTGTTATAGAAGAGGTTGTTATGCTTTGTCAGGTGGAGAATGTCCAGTTATCTAATGAGTGTGAAGATGAATGTTATCCTATAGATGACCCAAGTACTCCTATGGATGATGAAAAGGAAGATGACGTGGATCTGGATTTTGTTGAGTTGCAGAGTTGTCGACATGGTGAATCATATCCTTCTGGGAAAAGTGGTGGTGTTACTACTCATGTAGCTGGACAAAATGGTGGCGTTACTACTCATGCAGCTGGACAATGTAGTCGTTTTATAATTTTTTTAACATTTATTTTGTCCAAGTCATGATTATTTTGGTACTTGTTCACATTGGCCTATACTTGCACTAGTTATAAGATTTTACTAACATTCACAAGTTCACTCATATTCACTAACTTCAGTTCAATTCATAATCTGTTAGTTCAGTCACAACAATGATGGCACAAAGTTCAGTCTGTGCATGCATAATTTGTTAATTCATTTATGTGTTTATTCATTTTTAACCATAAAGTTCTTATTAGTTCAATTTCTTCTTATCAATTCTGTTCTAACTCCTTTTTCTTACTAGGGAGTAGAGATTAGAAGCCCTTGGGTAAATTTGAATTCAGTGGCTAAATAATATGGCATGAATAAGAATAACAGAATTTTCTTTAGACTAATTAGAATTTGAAATTCTTATAGAGATCAGATAAGTTTTCTTCAGAGTAATTAGATAGTTTGTTTCTCAAGTTATTCATGATTCGGGAGAGGAAGGGGAATTATTTCCTGAATTTGAAGAGGTTGAGGACATATCGGATGGTGAAGTAAGAGTTGGACTACAGTTTAGTGACAACTTAGATTTCAAGAGGTTTTTAAGACAATATGTTGTGAGAAATCAAATGCAGTACAAGTTTCTGAAGAGTGATAGTTTGAGGGTTAGAGTAGTGTGCAAGTTCAAAGAGGCACACAACTGTGGGTTTTTTCATTTATGCAAGAAAGCTTCCTAGAGTAAAGACCTTCAAGATTAGAGAATTCAGTGAGCATCATAACTGTGTAGGTGATGAATTTGGGAGGAATGGGAGTGCAAATCCTGGGTTTGTTGCAGCACATGTACATGAGAAGATGAGTTCTGGACCAGCCACAACACCTGCATCTCACATAATGTTGCTTGGAGAGCTAGGAACATTGTACTAGAAATGAGAAATGCAAGCTATGATGACAGCTATAGACTAGTTCCAAGTATGATTGAGATGATCAATAGGACTAATCCTGGGTATGTGGAAAACTTTACTTATGGAAGGTAATGTCTGTACCTTCTTTGTGCTTGTTATTCTCTGATTTTGGAGCTTCAAAGAACTAACAAGTTGTTTATTATATTTTTGCAGAAAAGATAATTTTTTTGAGTCAGTCACTATATTTTTTTCCGCAGCATTGCAAGGATTCATTAGTGGGTGCAGGCCTGTAGTTGGGTTGCTTGCCTTTCATTTGGAAGGCAAGTTTGGTGGATTCCTTCTAGCTGCAATTAGACTCGATGCACAGAATGGTTTGGTCCCCTTGGGAATCATGGTGTGTAGAAATGAATGTGAATAGAATTGGAAAATATTTCTTAATGACCTGAAGCCAAAGTTTATTAACCATGAGTACACCATTAAATTTATCTCCGATAGACAGAAGGGATTGAGAGAATCTGCTTTATTTCTAACCAAGTGGTTGTTATAATTCATATGCAGGCATATGTTCAAGAGCTTTAAAATGTATTACAAGAGGATGAACTTGCACAGAAGTGTATGGAATGCCACCAAGTGTTATAAAGTGAAACATTTTAAGGTAATCTGTATGAATATTACCTGTCAGTATATGTAATAAGTATGGATTGAAACTTCTAGTATATTATTTCATTATTGGTTTATCATTAGTTGGTTTTATCATGAATATAAAAGTAATGTTTCTTGTTGGTCTTTGACAGATATTGTAGCCATTATTATACTGTTGTTGCATATAGAGCTACTTATGCACATGCAATTCAACTTTTGGACAATTTTGAAGACTGGGAAGAGGTGACTCATTGTACTATTAACTGTCATGAATAACTTTTTATGTCTTGTCATGTTTTATTGTTTATTATGTGGTCCTTGTTCTCTATTTATTGTGTATATATATCTGAACCTTAATATTTTGTTTTCTTCTTTTTGTTCAGATGCCAATTCCTCTTATCAAACCTCCAATACTGATGAGGAAACCAGGCAAGCCATCAAAGAAAAGGAAGAGATCCTATGATGAGTCACACTCTGAGACAAAAGTGAGAACTTGTAGCAAATGTAAGCTCACTGGTCATAACAAGGAAACATGTACTTATGCTGCAGTTGGGTCTAATCCTAAAACTAAGAGGCCAAGAATTGATGTAGATTGAGCAACTTTTATTTCCACCAACTTTTTACAGGGAGAATCAAGTTCAGCTACAGGAAAAAAAAAGGTAGAGGAGGGAAAGCTAGAGGATCCAAAGATGTTAGAGGAATAGGAGCAAGCTTTTTCAGGTCTTGTTTCCAGGCTACATCTGATGCTGGCACCAATTCAACTGCTAGAGGAGGCAATAGTGCAAGAGGAGGCAGGACAAGAGGTGGTAGGGGAACAAGTGGTATGGGAATAAGTGGTAGTGGAGAAAGAAGTTAAGGTGTGCACCAACAAGACTAGTGGGTTTTTAGTTTCATCTTGTACATAAATGAGGGGCGTTAATATTTATGAGGGATGTTAGGATTTGAAGTTCTACGACATCAGTTCTGCAATTTTGTGATTCAGAACTTACATAAGTCTGATTTTTGAGTTCTAAGTTTATTATGGTTATTTACTTTAAGTTGGGGTATGAACAGTTTTGGATGATGAACTTCTATTGCATCAACGTATATATAAAATGAGGGATGTTAGGATTTGAACCTCTTTGTTACTGTGTTGCACTTTTAGTTATTGGTGTTAATTCTTTGCACATGTGTATGTAATCAGTTAATTAGACTTAAGTTAAGTAGGGTTAGTTTTTGAGTTGGGTAAAGTTTATAAGGGTAAATGAGTATTTTTATCAGAGAGAGAAAGTGTGACACGTGGCAACTAACATCCAGTTAATGGTGTTTGAAAAAAAAACGGGATAGATTTGCAACACGAGTTATAAAATGGGGTTATATCAATAAAATTCCCAACAGGATTATGCACATATAACCCCACGTTTAGGACCAATTAGCATACATACCCCCGTGTTTTTCAAAATTACAAAAACAGTCCCTATGTTAACTTACCATCCATTTCACCGTTAAATACTTTATGCCCTGACGTGGCGAAGTGGTGATTTCCCTTCTTTTCTCTTTTTTACATTTTCTAACCCTAAAATATTACTCTAGAAATCTATCTATGTCGAACGGTCATGATTTGTTTGATTTGGAGTAGATGTAGATGAAGGGTCGAGATTAATAGAGACAAATTTGTTGCAGGAAAATCTAAAATGTCTATTAGAAGCTCAAGGTGTCGCTGGAACTGTAGCAAAACTGTTGTGAAATCTTTTGAAACTGTTGCTGAAACCTTTAACATGAAAGATACAACCACACTATCAACAACAATTTCACTTTTATAACAGTTTTTTCTTCTTCATCATCGGACTCGACTGCAACTCAGATAGCAATTTTTTTTTTTCAAAATGACTTTTCTATCTAACCTTTCCCCCCCTTCTCATCTAACCCCAACTCCCTATTTATACCAAACAACCGCCTAATCTTCCAAATCTCGTCTTTAATCTTCAAAATATACTTTTTTTAATCAAAAATTCTTCACGGGAAAATATTCTTCCTTTCGGTGGTGATTTATTTATCTTTTGTATATGTTTCTTCCAATTATATGTTTTTTTATTTATCTCAAATACGTTTCCGAGAAGCACGGAGATAGGATCAGGTCGTTAGGGAAATAAATCATGTTTTTCACGGGATTACTATTTCTCCCTGATTTTTTTTTTCTTTCGAGGATATCTAGTTTCTTAATAACCGAGATTATATGAGATCTTGTTATGCTTGATTGCTTGTACAATTTATAAGGCAAGGATATACTTGTCTTAATCTTCCGCAAAACTTTCCAAAAAAATATTACTTCACGTTGTTGAAGAAGAAAGAAAATTCCCGCCAAAGCTTTATGTTTGAATGTTGAGAAGGGGTTCTCTTATCCAAGGCATGGGTGCCTTTATAACTTATTAAGCCAAATTTTCTGACAACATGATTAGATCTTTTGAATCTAAGCGCATGCTCCTTGTCATCAACTTACATGATAGTTATCATGGATCCTGCGTTCCACGCTTGCTTAGGCGACGGAGACAGGGAGAACACACAGATATTGCTATCAGTGTCAATTTTTTTTTTGAATAAACATTAGTCAAGTTCAATTAAAATAATGGGGCTTGATCTCAATCATTCTACTTCATCCTGGCAGCGACAACAAGGCGATACTAGTGCCCCACCAAATCACTTAGAGAAACACAAAAGGTTGTAAAAAATAAAAACAGAACGTGATATGGTGACGACTATCATGTTATTTCTAACACCTGAGCTATGTCCTTCTATGAATAGACCATTTATTTGGGTCCCTTAACTCTTACAACAAAGAGGTTTGTTTTCATCTACTTAGAATTGCCAGTGTCATCCTGAATTGTTCACAAGTTTCTAGAAATTTTGGAATTTTTGGTACAACTAATTTTTTTAAAAAAAATTTCTCCCTTACCCCCAAACTTAAATTGAACATAGTCCTCGATGTTCTAAATATAATTATATGAATGCATGAAGAAAGAGAAATACCGATAAAAGTAAAATAGATAGGGAAAGATATTACCAGCACTGTATACAAAAAGCATATGGGTTTCTTCCCATAGAGCTCTAAGTTTAATGTCTTTAGCCAGACAATATTTTCCTGCAGAAAATTAGTCATGATAAACGGGATCCCTTAAATTTAAATTTTCCACATCAGGGTTGGTCAATTCGATGAATGGTTTCAATCGTTGATTGTTGACTTTGAAAATCTCTTTAGGATCATGATTTATAATATCAATAACACCGTTCAGAGACACAAACTTGACATAGAATGGGCCAGTCCAACGAGATATAAGCTAACCAGGAAAGAGATGAAGACGAGAATTATACAAGATAACTTTTTGGCCTGGTGTAAACGACTTCCGAATGATCGATTTGTCGTGAAAAACTTTGGTTTCTCTTTGTGAATTTTCGCAATTTGGTAAGAATCATTACGAATTTCTTCCAACTTATTGAGTTGTAGTCTACGGTTGGCTCCAGTAGTGGACATGCCAAAGTTTAGTTGTTTGACGACCCAATAAGCACGGTGTTCTAACTTTACAGACAAATGGCATGCTTTACTGAAAACAAGTATGTACGGAGTCATCCCTAGAGGAGTCTTAAAAGAAGTCCGGTAAGCCCACAAAACATCCAATAAACGTAAAGACCAATATTTTCGGGTGGGGTTTACGTTTTTTTCCAAGATTTGTTTGATTTGCATATTAGACACTTCTACTTGGCCACAAGTCTGTGAGTGGTAAGGTGTAGAAACCTTATAGGTGATGGAGTATTTCTTGGCGATGGCCCCAAAAGATCGATTGCAAATATGGGAACCTCCATCACTAATAATTGCTCGAGGCATACCAAAATGAAATAAAATTTTCTCTCTAACAAACTTGATCACAACGGGGCGATCATTTGTCTTGGTAACTATAGCTTCAACCCACTTGAACACCTAGTCAACAGCTAGTTGAATATAAAAATTGCCAAAAGAATTAACAAAAGGACCCATAAAATCTATACCTCATACAAAAAATATTTCTACTATTAATATAGGATTCAGTGGCATCAAATTACGGCGGGTCAATCTTCCTAATTTTTGACATCTTTCACAACTTTGACAAAATTTGTGGGAATCTTTAAATAAATATGGCCAATAGAAACCAGATTGCAAGACCTTAGCAGATGTTTTCTTGGCACTAAAATGACCCCTACAGGCTCCAGAGTCACAGAAAGTAAGCACACTAGAGATTTCGTTGTCAGGAATACAACGACGGATAATCTGATCTGGACAATATTTGAATAATTATGGATCATCCCAGAAAAAATGTTTGGCTTCAGACAAGAATTTTACTCTATCCTGTTTATACCAATGCTCGGGCATTTGACCAGTTACCAAATAATTGTTAATGTAAGCAAACCAAGGTAACTGAGAGATGGAAAACAATTGTTCCTCAGGGAATGTGTATAGAACTGGACTCTCATTATCTTTAGACTCAACAAGAATACAGGATAAATGGTCGGCTACTATATTTTAAGAACCCCTTTTATCACGAATTTCTAGAGTACATTCTTGTAACAGTAAAACCCATCTAATCAGCCGAGGCTTCGAGTCCTTCTTAGAGAGAAGACACTTGAGTGAGGCATGATCAGAGTAAACTATGACTTTTGACCCAATAAGGTATGATCTTAATTTTTCTAGAGCAAACACGATGGCTAACAATTCCTTCTCAGTAGTGGTGTAGTTTACCTGGGCTTCATTAAGGGTTTTACTGGCATAATAAATCACAGAAGGTGTTTTATAATGTCGTTGTCCAAGGACAGCACCAAACGCATAATCAGACGCATCAGATATGAGTTCAAATGGAATGTTCCAATCAGGTGGTCGGATGATAGGGGCAGAAGTTAACAAAGGTTTAAGGTTCTCGAAAGCTTCAACACAGGCTTCATCAAATACAAAGGAAGTATCTTCAGCAAGTAGGTTCGTCAAAGGTAAATCAATCTTGCTAAACGATAAAATCCAGCATGACCAAGAAAAGATTTAACTCCTGTTATATTCTTAGGTGGCATTAATTTTGAAATTAGGTCAACCTTGTATCTACCAACTTCTATTCCCTTAGCGGACACCATTTTTCCTAACATTATCCCAGATTTAACCATAAAATGACATTTTTTCCAGTTAAGGACTAAGTTCTTTTCTTTACAACATTCTAAAACTAGTGTAACGCATTCATCGAAAGAAAAACCAAAAACCGAAAAATCATCCATAAAAAACTCGAGAAACCATTCCACCATGTCCGAGAAGATACTTAGCATGTAAAGTTGGAATGTTGCGGGTGCATTGCACAACCCCAAAGGCATACGCCTATAAGAAAAAGTACCAAATTGACATGTGAAGGTCGTTTTCTCCTGGTCTTCTGGAGCTATGGGGATTTGGTTATACCCAGAGTATCTATTAGAAAACAGTAATGGCTATGACCGCCTAATCTTTCTAGCATCTGGTCGATGAATGGTAGAGGAAAATGGTCTTTCCTAGTGACTGAGTTCAGCTTACGGTAGTCTATACAAACTCTCCACCCAATAGTAACTCAGGTGAGGATCACTTCATTGTTCTCATTCTCAACTACAGTAATCCCATACTTCTTTGGGACAAACTGGACAGGGCTGACCCATTTACTATCAAGATGGGGTATATGATACCCGCATCTAACAACTTGAGCACCTATGTGCGGACAACATCTTTCATGTTAGGGTACAATCGTCGCTGCATTTCTCTTGAGGTTTTAGCACCTTCCTCTAGGTAGATTCGGGGCATACAGTCAGCAGGACTAATACCTTTCAAATATGCTATAGTCCACCCAAGGGCAGTCTTGTGCCGTCGGAGAACACTAACTAGTTTACTTTCCTGATCAGGCTCTAAGTCAGAGGAAATTATGGCAGAAAGGGTATTCTTTTTACCTAGGAACACATATTTCAAAGTATCTGGTAACAGTTTCAATTCAAGGGTGGGGGCATTAACTAAAGATGGGACGGCCTTATCTGTAGTGCGCGGAAGAGGTTCAGGTTTACACTTTCATTTTCCGTAATCTATTACTGGCGCAGAATCTAACAACGCATTAACTTCTTCAAAATAATTATCCTCATCATAGTATGCTCCAAAATGAGCTAAGTAAGCTTCTAAAGGGTCACTGACACTATTGGTTTGAAAATTATTCTCAACTAGAGAATCAATCATGTACACATACTCATATGGTCATGGTCCGAAGGGGCTTGGAAAGCTTAAAAACATTTACCGAGAATTTCTGATTGCCAAAAGAAAATTCCACTTGACCATTTTAACAATTGATTATTACATTAGCAGTCGCTAAGAACGGTTGACCTAGGATGATTGCAATATGGATTTCTTGGTCTGAGATAGGTTGAGTGTCCAGAATCACAAATACAATTAGATATATAAAGGTTTCTACCTGAACCAAAACGTCTTCAATAATTCCACGTGGAATCTTGATTGACCTATCGGTTAAATGAAGTGAATCCTAGTTGATTTCATCTCACCTAGTCCAAGCTGTTCGTATACCGAGAACGGTAAAAGATTCACACTATCCCCAAGATCTAACAATGCATTTTATATCCGTTGATTGCGTATAGTGCAAGTAACAATGGGATAACTAGGATCTTTGAATTTGACTGGGTACTTTTGTGAAAGTATGGAACTAACTTGTTTGGGTCAAGAATTCCTTTTTACGCACACTCATGTCACGTTTGACCGTACACATCTCTTTTAGGAACTTGGCATAGATTGCCATATGTTTAATTGCATCTAACAGGGGAAGGTTGATCTTAACCTGCTTAAAGATGTCTAGGATTTCATCATAAATGCCAGGATTTTTCTTGACTAGCCTTTGGGGAAATGGTGCGGGTGGAGTAAACACTATCCCATGGACATTTTTCCTCATTTGGGCCTGAACTTTCTCAGGCTTATTAGTATCTCTAGGAGTTTTGTCGACATCTGACTTTTTCTGAGTTTGATTACTACCCTTAGGTTGCTCTATTATGTTTTCAGCTGTTTTGCCACTCCTGGGGGTAATGGCTGCTTGAACGTGTTCAGTAGAACTACCTGACCCGTTTACATGGTGAACTCATTTTGGATTCGGAGTTGGTTGACTAGGAAATTTACCATTCTCCTTATCATTTAGCCTATTTGAAAGTTGGATAATTTGAGTTTCTAAATTGCTAATAGCTTGATCATTATTCTGTTGATTACGTTGACTCATTAGGACAAAGTAATCGAACCTTTGGCTTCTATGGACAGCCTGATTGGCTAAGAGTTTTAGAGATTCTTCTAAAGTCATCAACTTTATGTCAGTTGGTCTTGGTTCTTGGGCTTGATTTTGGTTCCTAGGGAAACCTGGTGGTGGATTGCTAGAAGCATTACCTTGGTGGGCCACCTTGGACAACGAAAAATTTGGGTTATGTCTCCATCCATGGTTGTAGGTATTTGAGTATGAATCAAACTTGGGTCGACCCTCATATATAGAGTTCATACCGCCATGTAAGACACTAACCTGGTCATGGGTAGTTTCACTTGGGTAAAATTGAGGCTCATTGTTATAGTTCATACCCTAACTTGACCCTTTTTGGCTCTTAACCTCTAAGGCCTCTAGACGCCTAAGGACATCTGAACCATTATCAACTCTATTGACCCTTTGAATTGGGTTTCTAGATATTTTTGGTTCTCTCATTGAATCCCATTGCTAGTTTTCTAAGCTAACTCGATAAACGAGTCAAAACATTTATCAGACTCCTGATGAGTAAACTCTTCACCACTCATTGTTTCTACCTGCATACGGGTTTCACTATCTATGCCCTCATACAATATTTGAGCCATATGGGCTTTTTCAAAGTCGTGATGCGGACACTGGTATAACAATTTATTAAACCTTTCTACATAATCATGTAGGCTTTCACCTAATTTTTTCTTAAAGGTTTGAATAGACTGACGAACAACAACAGTCTTATGGTGTGGGTAGAATTTCTTAATAAATGCCTCTACAAGGCCATCCCAAGTAGTGATTGTTTTAGAGGGAATAAAGTGATACCACTCTTTGGCCTTCTCATCAAGGGAAAAAGAAAGCAAACGCAACCCAAGCACATCTACCGAGACATTTGGATAACTCATGGTCCCACAAATCATTTCAAAGTCTCTAGTATGGGTATAGGGATTCTCATTGTCTAACCCCCTAAATGTACGAAGCATGTTAATTGTTCCAGGTTTGATGTCAAATTTCCCATTAAAAGCGGGTAAAACTACCCCAGATTCGCGTACTACTCTAGAGGGGTTCATACGGTCCCTTAGGGTTTTGGTTACCATGTTTTCATCATTATTATTTCCACCCATTGCATAAAATAAAGATGAACCACCAACAAACGTGCTAGGAGTCAGACTCAAAAAATAAAGATCGTTTTCTTCAAGTCTATTTCCTACACGTTTCCAACGAGACATACACAAGCAAAAATACTAGTGTTTATCAAAAAAATTGCATATGCAAATGATGTTGGGTTCACTATTTAAGGTAATCTTGGTTTACCTTAGCAGAATATACCTACAGTCAAAGACAGATCAAAGGTACAAGGCTAAGGTTTGTGGAAGTTCGACTGATAACGCCCAGAGGGTTCAGTGTACTATTCCACGTGTTTTTCCTAAAATCGGTGTCGGAAGATGCGCAGTGTTTTTTTTATAATAAAATGAAAATAAAATAAATACAAACACAACAAAAAGGGAATAAAATTTAAAAATTAAAACTAGAATTGTTTCTAATAAAATAAATCTAAGAAAATTTAAAATAAATTTAAGAAATAAAATTTGAGATTATACATGCCTTTATGGTAGGAAATTTTCCACAATAATTGTGAAATATTCCCTTCACAACGAAGATAAGAAAATACCAAATGAAATCTAGAAAATAAAATAAAAATAAAACTAAAAACCTAACTACTTAGCATTAAATAAAAAAATATATTAAAGATCAAAATTCTAAATATCCCCGGCAGCGACGCCAAAAACTTGATAGGATGTTAATTTTCCGAAAGTGCACAGCTATCGATAAGATAGTACATAAATACGAATTCTTCCACAGAGATTGTTCAAATAGTAAGACCTATTTTTTTTATTAATTAAAATGATAACACAATTGATTGGAATAGTGAATGGTTTCTAAAAATGCTTAAAATGCTAAAAAAGGTTTTTGTATTTAATAAAAGAAGATCTAGAACTTCGATATTCCACCGTTATTATACAAACTAGAAATAGATAATTATTTTCTATAACCTCTCCCTAATATTTCAAGACGATTTTGGACTCGAGTACGTCTCGGAAAATAAATCTTTCGAATCAATAAGAATTCTAAAAATATTAATTAATTTTTTTCACTTAATTTACTTGCGAGTATATTTTTCTATAATTAATCCAAGCTACAGAGAAATGAAGTAAAATTAATATAATAAGAAGCTAGAATAAAAGACCATGGAGAAGAATAATAGAAAAATAAATTAAATATTCTAGCATGCATAATAAGGTTTCCTCTCTTATCCTAGAAAAGAAATTTAGCCACTCATGGTAATAATTAAAACACAAAAAAATTGATTAACCATTTTGTTTTATTATTGTGGAAATAGGACTTACAATTTTCTATATTGTTCTATCAATCTAATGACACACCATGAAAGCAGAAAAAGAAAATCAATCTTACAGTGAAGTTCAGAAAGGCTGTTCTCAAGAACAGGGAAAGAAGCACAGCTAAAATGTATACTAGAAGCTCAAGGTGTCGCTGGAACTGTAGCAAAACTGTTGTGAAAGCTTTTGAAACTTTTGGTGAAACCTTTAATATGAAAGATACAACCATACTATCAACAACAATTTCACTTTTGTAACAGTTTCTTCTTCTTCTTCCTCGGACTCGACTGCAACTCAGAAGAAAATCTTTTTTTTCAAACTCACTTTTCTTTCGAACCCCCCCCCCCCCCCCCCCCAACTAACCCCAAATCCTTATTTATACCAAACAACCGCCTGATCTTCCGAATCTCTCAACTTTAATCTTCAAAATATACTCTCTTTAATCAAAAAATCTTCACGGGAAAATATTCTTCCTTTCGGTAGTGATTTCTTTCTCTTTTCGATCTGTTTCTTCCAAACTTAACTATATGCTTCTTTGTTTATCTCAAATACATTTACGAGAAGCACAAAGATAGGATCAGGTCGTTAAGGAAAGAAATCATGTTTTTCACGGGATTATTATTTTTCCCTAATTTTTATTCTTTCAAGGATATCTAGTTTCTTAATAACCGAGATTATATGAGATCTTGTTATTCTTGATTGCCTGTACGATTTATAAGGCAAGGATATACTTGTATTAATCTTCCGAAAAAACTTTCCAAAAAAATATTACTTCACATTGTTGAAGAAGAAAGAAAATTCCCGCCAAAGCTTTATGTTTGAATCTTGAGAAGGGGTGATCTTATCCAAGGCATGGATGCCTTTATAACTTTTTAATCCGAATTTTCTCCAATTATTAATTCTCCAAAAATACCTACAAAAGAACAATATTAGTACAAAAATTGAGAATTAATATTATAAATATGAGATCAAATCAGACATATAAATGTATCTATCAACATCATGAGGACTAAAAACAAGGGAGTTACCAAAACTCAACTAGTCATTTTGTGGGAGGAAGAGAAAAATTCATTCAAGCAGTAAGACAAGCAGGTTATATTCCTTACCCTTCTTGCAATTGTTTGAAGCTTTCATAACTTACAATTTCACCAAAAGTTCCTGCAAAATTTAGTTCATATAGAAGCCATCGTTAAACATCATTCAAAAGTTGTAAAACAAACATTCAATTCACCACTAAACACAAATTGAGAGTCAGGCAATGACAGCTTCAAGAACAACCTTTCTCGCCTCTTTTGGCTCAATACACCCATGATAATTCAAGTCTTAATTCAAACCACTTTCCTTTATTGAACCTATTAAACTCGTGCATATTGTTATTCGTTCTTTAGACAATTGGTCTTCTCAGCCATCACTTACACGAGCAGCCACATTAGCTTCGAAAACCTTCATAGACTCGTACCTATCTATTCTAAGCCATTGTCGAAACTCGTTGTGGTTAAAGCTTAAGAAGTGATGGATGAGAAGAAGGACGCAAAGAAGATTCAAGTTTCGGCTGGTTTACATGATTGAATCGAAGATAGAGGATGGGTGAGTTCACTTACTCGAATTGGATTGATGCCCAATTTTGTGGATGAGAAAGAAATCAGTCAAGGGAGATTGTGTTGTTGCTGAACAACCTTTGGTTTAGTCGTGGGAAAGAGACCTAGGGGCTATGAAATAGAAGTGAGTTATTGCTCTATGGTCGCGACTAAGTCAGGTAATAAAAGAGGGTATAACCCTATATGCCTGCCTGTATTTAAAAAAAATTCTATGCAACTCAAGTGGCAACCACTTAATACCCATGAAATGGTCAATAAGGTTAAGCCATGGAGGATGGCTAACACCCACTATCTATTAAAGTTAAGCCCATATCAATTGTAGTTCTAAAAAAGAGCTTGGTGGCTTCATTTTATTCGGGACGGAGGTCTGCTTGCATTTTTATTTTCTTAATTCATCAACGAGTCGAAAATTAAGAGGTGGCGATGTTTGTACCATTTTCAAATGATACACGTGTGAGTCACACAGACCGCTTTGTGTTTATAGTCTTGTTTAATATGGAAGCTCGGCTGGCTTATTAAAGAAGCCCACTTTGTTTATTAAAGGAAACGTACTGGGCTTAGCTTGGAAGCCCGGTTGGCTTATTATAGAAGCCATTTTTTGTTTATTATAGAAACATATTGGGCTTAGTTTCGAAGCTCAATTGGATTATTTTATAAGCCTTTTTGTTTATCGAACGAACATTCCGGGCTTATTTTGGAAGCCAAGTTGGATTAATATAAAAGCCCATTAGTTTATTGTAGGAACTAACCTGGTTTCATTTGGAAGCCATGTTGGCCTATCATAGAGGTCTATTGGGTTATTAGACTAGGCTTAATTTAAAGGTCCAGTTAGCTTATTTTTGAAGTCATTTTGAGATAGACACAAATCTTGAGAAAACATATAAGGATCTTCCAAGATAAATACAAATCTTGGAAGATATATGCGGATCTTCCAGATAGACAGAAATCTTGAGAAGATATATGAGGATCTTCCAAGATAGATACAAATCCTGGGAAGATGTATGAGGATCTTCCAGGATAGGCACAAATCTTAAGAAGATATATGAGGATCTTCCAAATAGGTATAAATCCTGAGAAGATATATAAGGATCTTCTAGGATAGATACAAATCCTGGGAAGATATATGTGGATCTTCCAGGATAGACACAAATCTTGAGAAGATATATGAGGATCTTCCAAGATAGATACAAATATGGGAAGATATATGAGGATCTTCCAGGATAGGCACAAATCTTGAGAAGATATATGAGGATCTTCCAATATAGGTATAAATCCTGAGAAGATATATAAGGATCTTCTAGGATAGATACAAATCCTGGGAAGATATACAAGGATCTTCCAGGATAGACATAAATCTTGAGAAGATACACTAGAATCTTTCAAGATAAATACAAATATTGAAAGGGTAAACATAGATCTGGGATGGATACAAATATTAAAGGATAAGTACAAATCTAGGTGGTTATTTAGGATAAATACAAATCTAGTTGGTTATTTGAAATAACTACAACTAAATTTGATTTCTGCCTAAAATAGGGGCTGAAATCCAACTCAAAAGGTACACAAATTCTATTATTTTTCTCCACAATACACCTGCTCAGAGCTTATCTACCTTCAACATCAATCAAGTTTCATCAGAAGTTTTATCTATATTTTTGGTGGAATCAAATCAATAGTTGGAGATCAATCGTTATATATCAGATATAGCTTCTCCAGCAAGTTTTAGCTAGAATTAAACAACGAATGTGATTTAATCCGTCTACACACATCTCGAAGAGTGTTGGGGTGATTAATTTTGCACCAACACATATAATTACCTTGTTTTTGTGAAAATTATAGATGTTATAAAAAAAATTAGTTGGCCTCATCTGATTCATAATGCCATGATGGAAATCATTGATTCAAGCGACGGGGATGTTAATCGTATCACCAGATGCAATTTTATACCTTAATGGCTTTTTGTCGTTACATTATTTGTTGGTGATATATCAAAGTTTTATGGAATCTCAGATCAAATAGAAACGTTTAAGAACTTAAAAATACTAGAATTACAAAAGTATTGTAATAAAGTTTACCACAATAAGGTTTACCTGATAATCAACAAAAAATTTCAAACTCCACAACGACCGAACTACCGAATCTAAAAAAGATATCTAATGATAAAAAACAAGGAATGGTAAAAAAATAAAATAAAAAAAGAAGTCATATGATTGAAAGTATGAAGCCGAAAAATACTCTCACAAATCACGCCCTCAACTAATTGATTGTAACAAATCGTAAAATATTAAGTTTTTTTTTTTGTTTCTGTTAATCGAACGTAATGTACAAAGGGTATTATGGACCTAGAAAAATCAAATAATGTAAAGAAGATCTAAAACAAGTCATTTTCAGCCGTAAAACTTATATTTTAGGCTACATAATAAACATACTTAATTATGGGTTTATGATAGAGAAAGTGTATGAATACTTGGGTTCATGAGATTTCCACATTTTATTTTCAAGCTCTATAAGGAGGTTGGCACTTCCTAGTTACTTAAGCTCTTGTAAATAAAAAAATATAATTAGAATCTTATACATAATATTTATATATTATACGAACAAATTGCATATTACCAATAATTTATCTATAATTCAAAAAATACACAAATAACTATACATTATGAATTTATGAATCCAATATATATATTCAAATCATATCTAATGCAATGTACAAAAAGTAGAGCGAAGACATACCACTTGAAAATTTTGATTTGAAACAAGACTTCATCTTATAACTACTGCTTAAAATGTAAAACTCTTTTGATATGTTTTTCTGTCAAAAATAAAATCACAAACACGTTTAAAAATTGCATGATTGGTTAGATATTCCCATATACAAAACAGAATATCATTGTATATTTACCCTACACTGTTAAAAAAACTCAATGCAGTTACATTGCGTTGTTTGATTGTACACACGATAAAGTACAGAAAACATGAAATGTCAAATACCATTTGTTTGTATCGGTTCCAATCATTTCTAGTTCAGTCAAGTTCTTAGCCATGAGGTTGGTATATATGTTTTTTTACGATCAACAAAAGAAAAGATTGACTAAGATACTTTCAACTCAATCAATACATATATAGATACTAGACAAAGTTGTATAAATTAAGTTTTGAGCCCGTATTTCTAACTAGTGAAAATGACGAGGGTACCGAGTATACCACAATCAATTTTGTAGCAACCTATGCAGACATACCTTTTGTTCTTTAATGAAACTATAAAGATTAAACAAGCAAGGTGACCTTGATATAGTTAAAGTTCAATCCTTAACTAACTATAGGATCAATCAAGGTGTGATTAATGTACAAGCGTATTTACATTAATTATAATTGTAATACATTAATAAAGTAAAGCACACACAAGAACTTTGTTAACGAGGAAAATTATAATCTTGTAGACCAACCCCGGGACCTAATCCTGATTTGAATACTCAATGAATTAATCTGATACACAATGCCCATAATACTTCCTCGTGTAGTTGAGACCAAGCAATCTAAACCCTAGTTACTCAGCTTCAGCAGTATTCCTGTTTTGAAATATCTAGCAGAATTTCCATTCTCTATAGATGTTAGAATACTAAATATCTTAGCGAAACATATGTTCTCTTACAGGAATAGATCTAGTAGATCCTTAATATTATCAAAAACTTCTGATACTAATCTTCTAACTAGTAAGACAGGATTCATTTGGATCTGTTGATGGTTGGTTTTTGATAAAGGATAAAATATTCAATTTTATAATTAGAGGTGAAAAGTCATATTCATCAATTTTTGGACTAGGGGCAAAATAATTATTTTACCAAAAAGTCGAGTGAAAAGGGCACAATGGTCATTCTGGGATTTTACACTATTCTCGAACAAATGTGCTACTAAATGCATCATACCATCTGATTGCAGAATCGCATCAAACATCATCTCAAGTTGCAAACTTCCACAGCTGAATCTCTTGAAAATGTTTTGTATGTACTGCATAAAAAGTTAAGCATAAATGCTAACGTTAAATCTCATACAGTTGAGAAACCCCAAAACAGGTCATAAATATGACCACGACATTAATAAATGTCAAATCTAGTGGTGCATAAGCAATAACCGTGGCACTAGCAAGTGCTAGCCTTGGCAAAGCCATAGCCACACTCCCAACACAAATGGGTGGCAGACACATATGCCAAAAGGCCAAGAAAAAAACCAAAAAGCCAAAAGCCAAGAGAGCGCGGACCAAATAAGAACTAGAAATGCTAGTGGTAGCACTAGCAATAGCTAGCACTAACACTTATGTTGCCACGGCGCTAGCACCAGAAGTGTTACCAGCAGCACTAAGGTGAAGCACTGGCGCTACCAGCAGCGCTGTACCAAAGCACCAATTGCAGCGCCTTTCCCCTCTTTTTTTACGTTGGCTAGGGTGCAAGCCTTTCTCTCTTTTTTCTTTGCGCTAGGGTGCAAGCCTCCCATTCTTTTCTTCTTTACACGACTTCTCCCTTCACATCTGCACCTATGCTCGTCTCAGGCCTTCACCCTAGCGTCAGCCTTCACCCTAGTGTTATCCTTTACACTAGCGTCAACAGACTCAAATGTTTTGAGTACATAACTCCACTAACTCTACGAGAAATCAAAAAAATTACATGGGGGGTTCTTCATGGGTTTTGATCTGGTAGTTACAGCAACAAGGGTGTAGCAACACCCCATGACAAGAAAATTACAAAGTAGTGGTAAGGCTGAAGCGGTTAATGGAGTAATGGAATCATGGTTTTCCAGAAACTTCCAGGGATAAATGGGCGGTTACACCATTACCACATAATCCCCATTACTCCAACTCCCCATTATCTCCACTACTTTACAAGGGAATGTGTGTATATTAACTACTATAAATAGGCTACTAAGCCCATTTCAAAAATATAACAAGCTTATCATTCACTCAATCTCTGTTACTTTCTCAATAGTTCAACATCTATACACACAATTCTACACACAGATTCCTTCAACTTTCTTTGCATCCCTCCCCTAATATCAACCCATTTTCTCTCTTTGTAACCGAAGCAGGGCGGAACGGCTACTATCGTGGTTTAGGCTTGCCTGTACGATTTTGATTTCCGAATCTAAAGAACGTACTTTTACAGTACATTGTTTTTCCTAGAATTAATTTTTAGGTATTAACAATTGGAGGCCATAGTGTGATATCAATCTCTCAGTCATAAATTTGATTCTCCAACCATCTGAAAATAAAATTCTTCAACCGTTTGAAAATAGGGAGGATCTTAGGTCTAGTTCAATCATCAAACTCAATCCAGGTTCAAAAACCAATCTCAATTCTCTATTGTTCTATTTCTTAAAATGCTTTCACCAAAAACACCAACACTACTCTTTCAAGCAGTGCTACTGGAAATGCCATGAATAACCTCCATCATAGTAGTGCTTTGTACAATAACACCACTCGGAGTGCCTTCTTCAACAATCGCGTCTGAAATAACTTTTTCATGATTTTAAGTTAGAAGAGACACATCATCAGCGTCATGGGTCATGGTAATCTCCAATCCTTCACCTGCAAGTTCATCTCTATGCTTTGTTTTATTCCCCCCCCCTAAAAATAGAGACATTATAGAGATTATGTCTCGAGCACAAGAAATTGAAGCACGAACCATGAAATTTATAAAATATGTCCATCATCAACCTAAACATTCATTAAAAAGTGTTTTGGGTCATGGCATATGGTAAGGAATTGTGGGGTGATTTATATATCAAATGATTCATATGGATATATACTATAACACCTTAAAAGGCCACACCAATCGGAGGATCGAGCTAATAAGGGCAGGCAAAACGGTCGACTACACGACAGCTGAAAACCTACAGAATTCTGCCTGAAAAGTTCTGGACTCTCATTGTCAGGTCTTTTTCACCTAGCAAGCAGACTCCAAATTCAGAAATTCTTTTTGAAAAAGTTACCTCTTCCTCTTATATAAATCATGAGAGGTCAACCACCTCTATCCGACTTTGGACGAGGATTCTACGACCATTACGACAAGAAGACCTGAATCTGAATTTTTCTGACAGCGAATATCACTAAAATTCTTCATGAAATCACGTATAGTTCTACACATTTGGTGGTGTAAAGGCCATAATCATGTTATTATGATTCTGCAATAATAAAGTAAACTTATTTTTAATTGCAACAAGTCATCATAAGTAGAAGACATCTCGCAATGTGATTCACCACCATGACGATTATTCATAAGAATCAGAATTTATCAAGTTTAACAAGAAGTAAAATTCTACAATCAGTAATTTCCAAAAAGTTATTCTTACTACATAAATAGCTGAAGTGCCAAGAACAGCCGGGACACCAAACTTAAAAGGTTGAATACCCGAGGTACCTTGATGAGTTATGCTTCCATACTATGCAAAGGTGTTTTTCAAGGCAAAGTATAGTTATACTTCATATAGAAAAGAAGAGTAAGAGAAGTTGCAAGATGCTTACCTTCTTTCAGGGACGGTGTCCACTTCCAAGCATGATTACCCGTGGCCTCTTCTCCCTAGAATGAGGAACGACGTTCGCCATAATACCGAACACAGGGTGTTCTGGGTACCACGGCTACAAGAAATAAATTAAGCGTTTAATTGCTAAAGAAATGATGGTGATTAAACTAAAGATGATTTGAGATACCTGTGTCAAATTGATGATCGAGTCGCGCCTCGCTCCAGAAGTAATTTTCAAGTTTGGCCAATCTGTTAATTCTTTCTCAGATGGCTCACCGTGTATATCAGAAGGCTCACTAGACACGAAGTTCTTAAGTAGAGTAAGTTGCGCATTCCAGAGTCAACATTCAACACGATGATGAGATCCTCATTCAAAGAAAGTAACCAAGGACACAACGATCAAACTTCGTCATTCATAAAGGTCTAGAAGAGACCACTACCACCACCATTTTGTGGCCAGGAGTGTACGCTACCAATTCACCAGCAACAATCATGTAGACCCAGATTACAACATGATTCTTGGACGTCCGTGGATCCACAACAACAAGGCAAGACTTGACGCATCTCTGCAGAATCATCACCAAGGGACCCACCTGTATGCGTCAACAAGCCAACAGGCTCTAAAGATTGCTCATCTCTAGAACATCACCAAACAACGAATATGAACGTTAAACGACTGCATAGAGGAAAGGTGATGTTGTACACCCGTGGATTTTACCTACAAGTAACTCTTGTTTAGCAACTCTCTTTACAACTAGTTGTCCCGTTTCCCCTCAAGTCGGATAGGGTTGTTGATAGGAACTTAATTCATACATTTTTAGCGCTTAATCTATATTTTTTAGTGCCCATTTTTATACTAATTTATTATTTTAACATGTGGTATATGTAAAATCCGAAGTTATGAATAAATACGGCTAAACTGGCTAAATTTCTAGCGTAATTCACTTGTATTTTTGCACCGCAAACTCATGGAAGTAAAGTGGGATTCGAGGACAAAAGATACAACCTACAAACCAAAAGGTGGACGTCTAGACTCTAGAGTAGTAAGTCTGAACTCAAAAGAAAAGAAGAGGCTAGCTTTAATTAGGCTGTCAGACGGTTATTTGGAGGCTAGTAGTGGTGACAAGACAAAAACAAAACAAGCAGAGGCTGATCAGCCATGGGACAGACAAAAGTTGGGGTGTTGGCTACTTTCTTTTGGATAGGAGTAGACTTGTTCATCCGGAGAGAGTAGTGGTCGGTGGTTTGTGTTGACGTGGCCTGGAGTAGCATTTGTGTGAGACAAAATATGGACACGGTCTGACAACAATTGAAAGTTGAGAAAGGAAGTTGATTGTTGGCAGTAAAATAAAAAATAAATTGGGTGCAAAAGAAAAAGGCTGAAGTTAGCACGTGGGGGTGAAAGTAAAAAAAAAAGTATAAATTAAGAAAGTGGAAAAGAAAGAGAGGACTAATTTTTGGGGGGTCTGTTCGGAGTTTGGATCTGGGAAGGAGAGTTTTCTCTGGATGCGGAAGAAGGTGTATAGAGGGAGAAGGTGGAGACGTATGGTTGGGGATCTTTGGTGCAAAAAGAGTCAATCTTATTCTCTTTTCTTTTGTTATCTATTTTTATGGGTTTGAGAAACCCATAACCATGTTCTAATAACTTTGTAGCTAGGGTTTTGTGTGGAAACCAAATTTGATCATATAAGTTCGGATTAATTTTCTCTAGTGATATTTTCGTAATGATTTAATTGATTAATAATTTCACTTCAAATAGCTTGGTATCTAATTGTTTATGCGATTTTCTTGATTATTTATGCTTTTCAATTGATATGTCGTGCTTGGGTTAAATTCTTTGATGGTGTAGCTTTAGGACTGATAAATAACGCTTTTGAATTGCTACTTTAAAAGAGAAGGAAGTTATACCGGTGAAACAATGATTTAGGATTTTAATGCATTACTTTCCGAGACATGAGATTAATTTCAATATTTGTCTCGAGTAATTTAGAAAATATATTCTGGAGATTAATTGAGTTATGTGATTAGATTGGTGGAAACCGGATTCACTAGTTATCGACTCCAATACTCTATAATTTTAGTGTAATTAGTTTTATTATTTCATTCTCAATTCTGATAATCTGAAGAAAAAAAATATTGTCTTTTGTTAGTTTATTAAAAATATTAGTTACGGTATTTTCCACCGCTCCATGTGGGTTTGACCCGTATTTTTCATTGTCTACTAGTTAGACGATGTGCGATTGCGGTTATTTAAATAGGTTTTGTGAAAATCCTATCAGTTGTCTCTACTGAGAATATTAAAACCAATAACCCAATCATCCTTAAAATGTGTCATGAACCTGAGATACCAAAACCCATCCACTTCCATATCGGAGACACAGTCCAGAAAGCTATTGTCTCTCCTGAAAAAAAAACTCATATCTGATCATTAAAGTAATGTTAGGTGGATGCTATAAACTCGTAAATGCTGACAATCCAACAGGGGTAGTCGTGCATGGAAAGTGGCTTAAAGATATCAAGTCTTAAGCACTCCACCACCCCTGACAAAGCTATCAAGGCTTAATCACCTCACTACCCCTATAATTATTTCTTGTTATTACGTAACGTTTGTAATTCCTCCAAAATGTTGCAATATCCTGCATTCATAATTAAGATTTCAATTTACTAAACAAAATATTATTTATCTCTCTAGAAAATTCTTTGAAACCATTCAAAATCTACCTACTCAATATCCCAAAATAAAACCACAGAAAATTCAGGTATCTCAGAAACACATAAATAACCTAAAAACTTAGTACTTTAAAAAATATCTGAAAACTGGTTAAGCACTATCAGCACATGCACTCTCCACATGTGCAAGAGCTTTAGTGGCAAGCCTCAACTCTCAGGATAGTCTTTCAGCATCATCTCTAGCCTTGGTGATCGATGTTAATCCAAAGACGCACCTACTTCCTTCAAGTTCTCCTGAATGGGTCTCATATGACGACAACGCCGTCCAACAACAAGCTTCGCCGTCTCATCTTCCTCCAAGAGTCGGGTCCTGTCAAACTCAAAGTCGAAGTCAACTTCCGTGTTCAGATACTCAATTGGCGCAGTTTTTTTTATCACATTGGCATCCTACGCAAAAACACCACTTGGAGCATCATCTTCAACAACTGCATCCGAAGGATCACAAGAACCATACTTGGGGAATGAAGATTTGTATAAGATCCCCTTGTTGTCAAGAACCTCTCCAGCCTATAAAAGACGGTCAACCAAAGAACCACAACCCTGGCAAGGACCTTTACTCTCCAAAGACATGCCGCAAAGGTATTTTCTCCCAACTATGTCGTCATATCTGATAGGCGCCTGCAACCCCTGACAAAAAGCTGAGGCGCATCCCAAGCCTACTCCAGAAAATACAACTTCAACAACTAAAGAAGAATATGATTTTGGAACTGCTCACTACAGCCCATCTCCTACAACAATCAAGGATTCAAAGGATAACTTAATTAAGAGACATCTCCAGGAACATAGTCTTTGAAGATACTTGTAGCACTACGTCGGCAACAAAACACCTTCCAGCTCATCCTCTTTATCCTCGGCGTATCTAGAGGACTTCACCTATATGAACATTCCAAGCATGCCATCATCACATCCAAAAAAGTAAATCAAGCATATGAGCCAAGGGGTAAAAATAAGACACAATGTCATTCAATGCTCACGAAAACGTTCAAGTTGCGACTCAACATCCCAGGCACCAACAAGGGCTCCGACTTCAATTCAAGTTCTTGCTCTAGCCTTGGCACGACAAAGACAGCAACAAGAGATATAAACCTCCATATCTTCCCTTGCCTGATCATACCCTGGAGGTATGGACTCATGATGATACTATCAAATCATCCATCGTCGAACAACAGACCAAAGTAGATACACATGGGGACTGAAGGCTTTTTCAGTTTCATAGATTTAACGCATTCACCTCCTTCGACCAGAGTATTTATTCAACAACGGTAGTAGCAACAAGACCTCTCACTTGCATCATCCTGACAAAAACATCTGTACGTCAGTACCTCTATAGCTCGTAAGTTTTCTCTCCCAATCTGATCACGTCCATGACATGGGGACTTCGTCTCTGTAGCTGCTGCTGCTGATTTCAACCACACTGGTCAACTATGGAAGACACACTGAATTAGGAATTCTCAAGGTGACGTCATCAATTCCCCTCATGCTCCAAGTAAGCCCTAACAGACAGTATTCGTGGTTATGATACTCATCTCAACTATCAAGATAACAAGGCAACTACGACAATCTCCAGTGCATAATCGACACTCAAAAGGCCTGACCATTTCATATTCAAGCTTCTCTTCTCAACATTTGGCATATGGGTTTACAAGCTGATATCAGGACTTCATCTTCTCCGTAAATATGGCTATGATGAGTCGACATCACACACAAGTCAGAAGTATTCTGAAATGTGTAAGAAACGCCAAACCATGAAGCTCCCACCGTTTTTTATGAGGTTGTCATCCATGAATCCTATCACAAGGATTACTTGACATAAAGTCCTAACTTCTACTAAGTTCCCCACTTACGTCGTATCTTTGTTGGAGATTTCACGATGCCAACATACTCACAATGTCAACACCTCCAGCGCTAGTCGCATCCACAGAATAAAGGATATTCTACCAGACGAGGGATATTCCATGGAAGTATGTTGATTTCATACGGGTCAATTTTGGTCTCTCTATTATATAAATCAGTCAAGCTTCACTAGTTTATGCTCTCCAGATGACACTCTATCATCTTAAATACACTACTACATCAACTATTGCTCCTTCAACGATTATTTGACATTATCGGAGCGTCATCATATCAAAATTCCTGGTAAAATCTGATAACTAAGCTCATTGATTTATTTTGATTTATTTTGCCTAGCTGCAGAAGCATGAAATAAATACGTATAAAGTTCTGACAAGCATCAGAATTCTGAACATTACTCTTATCTTACATTCTGCAAGAGAAGTGAGAAAGGATATTAAGCTCCTGGCTAAATTATCCTTGAAGCTCTTTTATCGCTTTTACATAGATGCGGAAGCATGAAATAAATATACATAAATTTCTGATCAAGTATCAAAATTATGAATATTACTCCTGTCCTACATTTTGTAAGAAGATTGAGAAGGGATATTCAACTTATGGATAAATTAGCTTTGAAGCTCTTTTACATATATGGGCCTTAGTAATTGCAGGGCTTTACTCAGCCAAACCCTCGATTATTTCATAGGCAACCATGCAAACTATTTGTATTAATCAGAATACACTGATTGTACAAAATTACGAACATTCGAAACAGAGGCGACGACATTTCTGAACAAAACGCTAATAGATGCATACCATCTAATTGCAGAATCACATCGAGCATTACCTCAAGTTACAAGATTCTCTTGAAAATGTTATGTATACGCTGCATAAAAAGTTAAGCACCTCATGTCACGAATGAACTCGCTTCAAGTTTACAAAACTTCCATGGATTGTATTCCTTAAATATCAGTGCTCAAGTTCTAACCATCTTAGTGTTCACGGCTAACACTCATCTTTGTGTCTGACGACAGAATCACTGCCTCAACATTCATCTTAGTGTTCACAGCTAACAGTCATCTTTGTGTCTAACGGCAGAATCACTGCCTTCACACTCATCTTAGTGTTCTGACGGCAGCAATTCCTTAAACTTATCTTAGTGTTCACGGCTAACACTCATCTTCGTGTATGACGACAGAATCACTGCCTCCACACTCATCTTTGTGTCTGACGGCAGAATCACTACCTCAACACTCATCTTAGTGTTTAGGCTAACACTCATCTTTGTGTCTAACGGCAGAATCACTGCCTCCACACTCATCTTAGTGTTCTTACGGCAGCAATGCCTCAACACTCATCTTAGTGTTCTGACGGCAATATTGCCTCAACACTCTCTACAACCAACTAATGTTCCAAATACCTTCCCGTTGTTGTTACGGTAGAAGGAGAATGCTCCATGTACCTAAGAGTACAGAAAGAACAAAACTTGCTTAGCCAACTACTACTCTTATAGTGATATTTTAACCATTAAACAATAAGAAGTCATATTTTACTTTGTATGACAGACCACCATCTAGTGCTTACCACGAAACATTACTCGTTCCGCGCTAAGCAGGGGACTTAATGTTGATGGTGGGTTTTTGATAAAGAGTAAAAAAATTAATTTGGGCAATTTTCAGACCACGGGTAAAATAGTAATTTTATATATCAGAGGGAAAATGGTCATTTTACAATTAGAGGTGAAAAGTCATATTCATCAAGTTTTGGACCAGTGGCAAATAGTTATTTTACCAAAAAGTCGAGTGAAAAGGGCACAATGGTCATTCTGGGATTTTACACTATTCTCGAATAAATGTGCTACTAAATGCATCATACCATCCGATTGCAGAATCGGATGAAACATCATCTCAAGTTGCAAACTTCCACAACGGAATCTCTTGAAAATGTTCTGTATGCACTGCATAAGAAGTTAAGCATAAATGCTAACGTTAAATCTCATACGATTGAGAAACCCCAAAACAGGTCATAAATATGGCCATAACATTAATAAATGTCAAAGTTAATGGTGCATAAGCAATAACCGTGGCACTAGCAAGTGCTAGTCTTGGCAAAGCCATAGCCACACTCCCAATACAAATGGGTGGCAGACACATTTGCCAAAAGGCCAAAAAAAAGCCAAAAAGCCAAAAACCCAAAAGCAAACAGAGCGCGGACCAAACAAGAACTAGCAATATCTAGCATTCTCTCTTATGCTTCCGCGGCGCTAGCACCAGCAGCACGAAGGTGAAGCGCTGGCGCTACCAGCAGCGTTGTACCAAAGTGCCAATGGTAGCGCCCTTTCGCTATTTTTTTTCCATTGGTTAGGGTGCAAGCCTTCTCCTCCTTTTTCTTTGCGCTAGGGTGCAAGCCTCCTCTTCTCTTCTCCTTAGCGTGACTTCGCCCTTCACATCTGCACCTATGCTCGTGTCAGGCCTTCACCCTAGCATCAGCGTTTACACTAGCGTCAACAGACTCACGTGTTTTGAGTCCATGACTCCACTAACTCTACGAAAAATCAAAATAATTACATGGGGTTTTAGTCTGGTGGTTATAACAACATAGGCATAGCAACACCCCATGACAAGAAAGTTACAAAGTAGTGATAAGGATGAAGCGGTTAATGGAGTAATGGAATCATGGTTTTCCAGAAACTTCCAGGGATAATGGGCGGTTACACTAATTGTAACACCCGTAATTTTCGCATGACGCTTATGCAGGGACGCGTCATGACATGGGATGAGGCTTCATCCTAAGCTTATAAATCTTACTTAGGAATGCATTAAGGTGTGGATGCATTGGACTTGAATTATAATGCTAAGGTATTGGCCTTGAATTATAGAAAGTGCAGTCGATAGATGTCCCTTACCCTTCTATTCCAAATATATGGAAATGCGATTAAGATATATTTAAGGAGGGAGCTTTGGTTGAATGTGCATGAGCGGTAATGCACATATATGCGGTGTGGCCTATACGTTGGTGCAAACTTGATGGTTAAGCATCAATATCTTGTAGCTTACCCGAGTAAGCTTGAATTATGCGAAAGCATCATCCATCCATGTTACGTACTCGAGAATGCATTATGCATGCTAAGTAGCGATAGTTATGCATAAGATGGTGCATACTTTGCTAAAGTTCATTGGACTATGCAGACTAGGCTTAGCTTGGCCTTTGGCCTTGCAACAAAGTTGGAATCGATGTTGGCTTTGCCTTAATAGGCTTAAGTTGTTTGTCTCTGTCCGGACGAACTAGGGTCATGCTTGATCCCTTCAAGGTACGGGTTGGGTACGTAGACAGCCACAATACAATGCATTGAGGTGCAGCATCTTGTCGCTCATATCATCTAATTTAGAGGTGATTGCAACATTATGGTAACTCATATTATCTGGCTCGACAATGCTAAGTCAAGAGATGATTGTTGCCATACTTGATGAGGTAGTTGCAATTCCATTCGATGGATTGTTCATACTTCCTATCAACCGTTACTGCATGAAATGTCATGTGCATGGATGTTGCACCCTTGGAAAGAGCAAGACCAGTGCAGGCTCCAGCGCATTGTCGAAATAGGGTTAAGGAATTAGAAAAATAGACCTGAAATGACCTGCGCGATATTCCAAGGCATGACTTAGGCTTGGAAAAAGGATCGTAAGCAAGTGATGCATGCCAAAGGCATCACCATTGGCTTTTATGGCCCTGTACCCTTTGCAGAACAAGGGGTGAGTTGGAGCAGTGTGGGAACTACGTGTCGAGTATCATGCTTGCAAAGGAAAATCTACCTGCATTTGCCAGCGAGAAGTTAGGCTTTAAGGTCAGGTTACAGTCTTTCAAGTCATGCATCAGGGAGTTCCTTCCTGCCCAGCGTACCGCACCGGAGGAGGAATTTTCCGATCCGTGACACCATTACCCCATAATCCCCATTACTCAACCTCCCCCTACCTCCACTACTTTACAAGGGAATGTGTGTATACTAACTACTATAAATAAGCTTCTTAGCCCATTTCAGAAACATAACAAGCTTATCATTCACTCAAGCTCTGTTACTTTCTCAATAGTTCACCATATATATACACAATTCTACACACAGATTCCTTCTACTTTTTTTTGCTTCCCTCCCCTAAGATCAACCCATTTTCTCTCTTTGTGACCGAAGCAGGGCGGAACAGCTATTATCGTGCCATGTACGATTTTTATTTCTAAATCTAAAGAAAGTACTTCTGTAGTATATTGTTTTGCCTATAATCAATTTTTAGGTATTAACAGGATCGTATTCATAACAATAAAGGAATAAATTTGTTTGATAACTAAACTCACTTCTTAATCACAATACCAAAGTATATGATAAAAGAAAAGTTAAGGATCTTCTGTTTAAGATCTGGAATCCAATGATATACCACATCCAGAACACCTTGATAAAGAGATCAATCAAGATAATGATTACAAATAATCAATCTTGATTACGAGGTTTATGTTTGTAAAAACAAACTACTTGCAGATCTCACAAGACTTATTTGTGAAATAAACCGATTGTCAATCCCAAAGAATCAAGTAATAGAAAGTCACACCAAGATCAAAACAAAAAAAAAGTTTTCAAATCTTCAAAGTCTTTAGTCTTCGACTTAATCATCAAAGTAACCGCCATAAAAAACTTGATTCCTCTATTGATGTGTCACATAAAACAGAGTCTGTTAACAACAACATACCAATAAATCTATCACACAGATTTAGAATCACTTAAATTTGTGATAATCAAATCTTCAAAGTTCATGAGTGACCAAATATCAGAAGAGAAAGACCATGGAATAAACAAGAACTTATAAGAAGATAACTATATACGAATTAGTTCATAAAAAGTAATAGTCAACGAAACTAAATAACAATCTAGCTTTTCACCAACAGTAAAACCCGAGGCCTCTTGATCCCAAGAAGACTTTCAAAAAAGTTAATGAAAATATGTTTCACCTAATTAGATTAATCCCTTCTCTTTCAAATTAACTTCCCACACTACGGAGGTGTGTTTCCTGGATGAGTTTCTAAGAATACAACACTCCCTATTTACAGTGTTATGACCGAGGTATTGTTTGGAAAACAAGATCTACCAATTTTGAAAATCCTTAAGATATGCAATATGTATATTTTTTTTTTTGAAATTAGCAAAAATACAATATTTTCCAACTCATAATCGATTTCTCTCATAGTATGACAACTATGATTAGCTAGCATACATCCATGAACTTGACTAATATAGTCAATAAAGATACACAAACATATGGTAATGGAAATCATATATTTTCGTTACCATAAATGATATTGATAATCGATATTACAGGATCTTGCATTGAGTATCATACAAATATACTTGAACAATAAGATATTAGAGTTTAGCACATGTTCAAACATTATGTCGACATTTATAAACATTCCCAATGTAACTCGTGTACATCTTGATGTTTACAGAAACCCGTGTAGAAAATAGACATATCAAAAATATAAAAATAAGTTAGTCATGTCTAGATCAGTCCTGGAATCGATCCTACGATCTAGGATCAGTCCTGAATCCCTTTTCGACTATAAAACAATTTTCACAACTATGTTTGTAAAATTGATTTCTAACATATTTATTAAAGTACAAAATCACTCAGAAGTTTAACACACTAATAATAACAAGTTACCAATTAGTGCAATATCGAAAATACGAAGTCCATAGATAAACTATACTTCATAACTCCATATACTTAAGTTATCGAAACAACTATTCTATATCTTTCATCTTGATACTTTGATCATCGGTCGCACCAATACTAAAGTCATTGTAACAAAATTAACTTCGCAGATATGTTTTCAATGAATAAAGATTTGTAGGAACAAAGATAGAAATGGAACAAGTCAAGTCTATAGTTACTAACCTCGAACTTAAAGATGATGTCTTCGTTTTCTTCAATACATCTTATAAGGTATTCATGAGTAACTAGAGCAAGTCTAAACGTTTCTATGTTCCTAGTCTAACCTAACGAATTTGACTTTAGTAATATACTCAAACGACTCGAGTTTTGGATCTAAACTTGACATACCAACGTTTGATGGGTTCAACCGAACAATGCTCTAACAATCGCCTCCTTTATCAATTTTAATGACAAAACTCTTTACATATGGAGATTACAAGAATTAATGAAAAATTACATAACATAACAATCTCTTAATTCTATCTTCGTACGCTTGATCCAAGTTTCAACAGTCAATCTGACCTACACATATTCAAAATAAATGTCTTTGTTGAAGTATCTAAATAACAAGTAGAGTTACTGTTATTTTATTTTGTAGTATATAAATACTACATATTATGATATATTTTCCCTTCTTAACCAATGTTTTATCTATTTTTCGTTTGATATATATTTTTCACAACACATATTTCAAGTGGTCGGAATCATTGAAACCACTCTATACAAATATTTCAAAATAATTTTACAAATTCATAAAAACTCGGATCAATCTATAAAAAAGTCTATGCCAAAACCTTTTATTTTTATCACCGAAGTTATTTTAAGCACTTTCGTGCAACATGCAACAGTACGATTGACTAATTAAATACTCTAAGAAAGTTAGATCCTTTTCTCCTTAAAAAATGAGAAATAAAATAAGAAAAATATATTTTTGACGTTACGAGGGTTTGACTAATAAAATCGGAAGTATCGTCCAGGCTCTGTAGTCTGTACAATATCTAAAGAAAATAGCCGTCTTTTTTCGTATGAATATATTTATTTTTATTTCCTAAAAAACAAAAATTAAGAGACTGATGTGAAAAAGAAAAAAAGTTAGATCTTTTATTTCATTTGGGTATCAAGAGAAACAAAATTCAAATTATAGATTCCACTGACAGACTTCACCAATACAACTCGTTTCTTGTTTCAAGGTTGGACAATTTTTATTTCAATATTTCTCATTTTTTATTTTGGTTCTATTGATTTTGATTAGTAAACTTGGATCTGATCCAAAAAAATTTTGTTACTGATTAATAATAATAAGGTATGGTTTTTCTTACTTCTGATTCAGTATGATATTTTTGATGGGAACTTTGAAGTTTGTGATTGATTAGATTTTGGTTAATTGGAAATTATTTTGATAAGTAGATTTAAGGGGTTTTCTTCTTACCAGGGTCTGGTTTTGGTTTTGATTTTGGTTTTGGTAAAGTTAGCTATTTTTGACACTTCTCTTGTTTTATTATTTGAGTTTGTTTTTCATTTTGTGGAATATGAAATATCTTTTTTTTTTCAAATGAAAGTAGATGAGTGTAATTTCTATCTGGATATAGATGCAATGGCTGGGATTGTGTGATTAATTGGCATTTGCACGTCATCCTCCAGTTATCTTCTTTTGGGTACTCTATTACTTGATTTAATAATTTATGAAATTTCGGGTTTTTGTTATTAAAGGTTTGTTTGGGATCAAATATCTTTGCCTCTGAAAGCAAAAGAATAATGGATCTTCATTTATTGATTCAGACATGATTGCAAGATCAGCTGAAGTTACTCTTGAGCTCATATTGTGTCTTAAGAATTTGATTGAGTGACACGTTTTCCATTTTTTGAGACCAGAAAGATCAAAAGTAGTAAGAATCACAACTTTTAGTTTCTATAAAGGCTGGAATACAGTGTCTCTATTTGAATTGAGCTTCACCTTAATCGTGAAAGATAGAGAGTGAAGTTGTACCTTGGAATTCTTGCTTACTATAGACAATCTTTTTTAGATTCAGGTTTGGGGTGAGAAACAAGATAAATCTATGCTCTGGGTGTGAGACAAATTAGTTAATGCAAATTAGGTACCTTCTTATAGAAATTTATTCATCTTCCATTATGTTCCATTTTTTAGCTTTACAATGATTTTCTTGTATAGATTTTCACACATGCTGCATTGTAATATGAAAAATCAATTTCACTGTAGCTTTTCCATATATTTATTATTAGTCTTAAATGTGTCCTGTGAAGGACTTTGGACTTCAGACAATCTGCTACAAGTAAACTAGTATAAACTATAAAGTAAGTTTTGCCTTAAAATTTCTATACTGTTCGTACTGATATGCATCACAGCTGCTTTGTTCCCATACTCATTCTCTAGGTTCACTTGAGTAGTCTATAGTTTTTCGTGTTAGATTTTACTTCTGTTTGTGACTTGGTTTATTACCTTATCATCCAATTCTAATATGTCTTTTGTTTCCTTCGTTCAGTTGTACATGCTTTGTGGCAGTCTTGGAAATAATTGTTCATACTCGATCATTTAAGGTTGCCTAAGAGGATACTCCTGCTACTTAAGTAAGATCACTAGAGTTGGAAGTGGGACTCATTTCTCATCTCAGAGGTTGAGCTTAAAGAGGTGGACTTCTTTGTGTTGTATTGACGATTAGTAGAATATCAGTCAGACAAGTTTTTTATAGTTACATGCTGGAGTTGTCTGCTCAAACATGGATGTGTTCGCTATGGTAGTTTCTCTGAGTGGTGTATCCCCATTACGGTTAAGGCAACTGTAGTCAGTAAAAGGCTTGATGGAGCAATCAAAGAGCTATGAACAGCTCCGGTATGCGGTAGAAGCTAGAAATGAGGGATTAGAAACCACAAATCAGAGAATTGTACAAGACCCATCAAGCTCAGTAAATACAAATATTAGACCACCAGATTTCAGTATGCCAGTTGCATCTAAACCTGTGAACTACTCTATTCAGACAGGTGAAGAGTTTGCTCTTGAATTTATGAGAGAACGTGTGAATTCTCAGAAGCCCTCAATTCCTCATGCTGCTAGTGACCCGAGTAACATGACTGGCTACATGGATCTCAAGGGAATTCTTGGTATTAGTCATGGAGGATCTGAAAGCGGGTCAGATATTTCAATGGTTTCAGCAGTAGACAGAGTTCCCTTTAAGGAGTCTGAGAAAAAGGTCTCTTCTGGAATTGAAGGCAGATACTATGAGTCCATGAGATCATTCTCACATACCTTGTCAAGGGACGGCAGTAGTCAAGGAGGTCTTCCTGGGTATGCATCTTCTGCAGCATCTGATAGCTCGGGAACAAAGATTAAGTTCCTCTGTAGCTTTGGTGGTAAAATCTTACCGCGGCCTGGTGATGGGAAACTTAGGTATGTGGGGGGTGAAACTCGTATTGTTCGGATAAACAAGGACATTTCATGGCAGGACCTTATGCAGAAAACAATGGCAATATGTAACCAAGCACATACTATCAAGTACCAGCTTCCTGGGGAAGACCTTGATGCATTAGTTTCCGTCTCTTGTGATGAAGATCTGCAGAATATGATGGAAGAATGTAATTGTTTGGAAGATGGAGGGAAATATCAAAAACCAAGGATGTTTTTGGTCTCGTCGAATGGTTTGGAAGATCCTCATTTTGGTATGGGCAGCATGGAGGGTGATTCCGAAATTCAGTATGTGGTTGCTGTTAATGGCATGGACATTGGCCCAAGAAAAAACTCAAGTGGGCATTTGGCAGGAACTTCAGCTAGCGATCTGGATCAATTAATGAGTCTCAATGCTGAGATGGAGACAACTAGGGCTGCGGCTGCTCTAACTCATGCTAGCTCTGCACCTTTGGCAGGTCTTCAGGCTGCGTCTGCTAATCAATCTTCTCAGCCAATACAAACAAGTTCCTCTACTCCTTTTGAGGCACACACCCAGTCTTACGTGGGACCGGTATTGCATAATATAGAAGCTGAGCGTTACCTGTACTCTGCTGTCCATATGGATGGTAGGGTTGGGGTTCCTTCGACGATGCCGTTTCAGTACAGCGAAAATTCCAATTCTACTAATTATGTACCATATGGAGTTTCGGTTCCTTTGGTTCCTCAATCAGTTGCATACAGTGGCTACCAAATGCATGATGCTGGAATGCCAGCAAAAGAGGCAAAGCCATATGATGGCAAACCTAGTCAAGCTCATTTACATGAAAACAATTATCTTACTTCAAATCCGTATGATGGTTCTAATCTCCATAACATTCAAAAGGATGGCCCCTTACTAGCCACATCTGAAGCAGAAAGAGGAGTACCATTCTTGGCTACAAAAGATAACCCAAACCAACAAAAGCTTGCACAGCGTTCAGCGATGCCGGATGCTGGGAAAACTCATAAGCCTAGTGACGAAGACCATTACCATACATCAGGTGGAGCATTTACTCTAGGATATACCGATTCTGAGGCTGATTCTATTACTGATTTCAGTTACCATGAGCCTCCTGTGCTTCCTCCAAGGGTCTTCCATTCTGAGAGGGTTCCGTACAAGCAGGCAGAGCCAGAGTTTCATAATCGGCTATCCAAATCTGATGATTCTTTTGGGTCCCAGTTTCTGATATCACAAACACTTTCTGGGCTGACGCAGCAGGAAGCAATCACCGAATCAGTTGATAAATCACATGACGGAAATCTGTCTTCTCAGAATGACGTATCCATCTCTTCATCAAAACTGCTGCATGCAAATACTCCAACTATTGAAGAGGGGTTAATACAATTTGAAAAATATAAAGAATTGGCTGATTCAATTAGCCAAATAAATCAATTGGAGGCTCAGAAATCCGAATTGAAGCCTGCAGTACCAACTCAGCGGAATGATAAAGATAGTCAGAGTGAAATAGCTCATAAAGCTGCCAATATTAATAATGCTTGGACTGCCCCCTCGCCGAGTTCTGTTACACGAGCAGAATCTTCTGTCAATGTCAACACAAAGGAGCATGGAGACATCCTCATTGATATCAATGATCGCTTTCCGCGTGATTTCCTCTCTGATATATTCTCTAAGGCACGGAATGCAGAGGATTCCTCTGATATTAGTACATTCTACAAGGATGGAACTGGACTAAGCTTAGACATGGAGAACCATGATCCAAAACACTGGTCATTCTTTCAGAAGTTGGCACAAGATGAGTTTGCTAGAAAAGATGTTTCTCTCATGGACCAAGATCATCTTGGATTTTCATCTCCACCTACAAACATTAATGAAGAGCTCCCGACATCTTACCAGTTATCACCTCTAAAACCTGAGGGAGTTGCCTTGAGACCCATAACTTCTCAAATCAGCTTTGAAGAGGAAACTCAACAAGTTTCATCCAACACTGTTGGAGCTGATACTATTGGTCTGCAGCAGGTTTACAATCCTTCCGAAGTAAGAGACACCGGAAATTTGCAATTTGGCGCAATGTCCTTTCAGAAAGGAGGGGACAGCCCACAAATCCCAGAGTCTGAGGTTGAGGTAATTCTCTCTGTTTCTCTCTGTCTCAGTGGGTTTTATAAAATACTGTTTGTAACAATCTTTTGCAGGATTCTAACTTTCTATCGTTCTTCCTGTTTCCAGGACGGAAAGGTGGAGAATGGTAACGTTGGTGGAAGTTATTTCGAATCTTCTGCAGGAGGTTTTGATATCAGTACCTTACAGGTATTTATGATGCTGTCGTGAATTTCTATTGTGGATATTTGTGGCACGAAATATAAGACAGATTTATTTTTGTTTTTCATGAAACAACTTGCTTGTTGCTTCATAGCATATTGGCATTTGTATCCAAGCATATCATTGTTGTTTAATGCACAAATTGGTTAATTGCATGTCGGTAACCATACTGACGCCCCCACACACTTTACTGAAACAGGAAAAGATAGATAAGCATTTAAACCGTTTAGTTGATGCTTTGAGTTCTGAAAGTGCAAAATTGCTATGCAGTACTTAATAGGTTGCAGTCAGTTGCTTTCTACTTCATTATAATCTTGATTCAATATGGTGATCCAGTAATTTAGCTTTAATGGTAGCTGCTGATGCCAAATATATAAATATAAGAAACAGGAAAGTCCTTGATAGAAACAACAGCCCTCAGCAAAAGCAAATTCTTGAGTTTGTAGCCCTAGAAGAGTTTATCAGTTTAACACCATAAATAGATATCTGTCTCTGTCCTAGATATTCAACTGAAAGACTTTTTTTTCCCCTAAGAAGAATTGCGCTATTTCCTACTGCACCAAGTGATAGCACATTGTAGTGTGCTCCAAATAAACTTAGCTTTTAAAGAAAGGGGATACCCCTGAAGCGAATATCTTTGAGAAAAATTGTGAAACGTCCTTGTTCTTGAGCAATAGGGGAGGAAAGCTAACATCAATCAATTACAAATGAAAAGGAATTATTCTCTCACACAGAGACACACAACTGTGCTGATTTGCACCACTATCAGCATACCAGGGATTCTCACCAAAAATACTTGCAGCAGCCAGCATAGCATGAAGATTCTGAGGAGGTTGTCTACCTTAATACGCAAAGTTTAACCTGTTGGAGCATTCACCAGCAAGATGACCAACTTGATTGCATATCTGGCAGGTAGGTTTGTCACTAGAGGGCAGCTTATCACCAAATGGTGGTGGTGGTGGGACTGAGGTGAGTGTAGGTGGCCGTGATGAGTATGAATGAGAATAACCTCCTCTGAAATTAGGGTTGAAAGGTCTTCTGCCTCTGTAGTTACAGCTATGACCACCTCTCATATTTGGATTATGAGCTCTATACTGAGTACAGGCAAAAGATTTGGATTATGAGCTCTATACTGAGTACAGGCAAAAGATGATGGTCTAAAGCTTGAATATAAAGCTTTATTTTCAGTTTCAGCAATAACAGATTTAGATCTAGATTGTATGACAACTTCTTCACTGAGAAGAAGATTGTGAAGTTCAACAAAAGTAACTGGTGGACTTCTGGTACGCATAGATGTAGCAAATGGGATATAATCCGAAGATAAACCAGATAAAATTGTAACAACAAGTTCTGTATCACTGACCATAGATCCAGCAGCAGCAAGAGCATCAGATGTCTTCTTGATTTCATTTAAGTAAGTAGTAGTAGAATCATTACCTAATTTGATAGATCTGAGTTTAGTGCTCAATTGAATTGCATGAGTAGCAGATACCTGAGAGAAGCGAGATTCAATATCTTCCCACAATTGACAGGATGATTCAGCTCCAGTGAAGTAAGGAATAACTGATTCAGACATAGTTGAGTTGAGCCAACAAACAATTGTTGAATCTTCATCATTCCAAGTAGTGTACGCAGGATTAACAAATGTTGTTGTTTGTGTTGTGACGATTTGTAAACTCATCAGGACAAGGACACGCACCAGTGATGTAATCAATAGCTCTATATTTTCTTAACAGAGCAAGAACAAGAGATTTCCATGTGAGATAATTGTCATCTTTGAGTTTGATTGGAATGATATTAATGAGTTGATTTAACGGAACTTTTGAGATGGATTTGAATTCAGTCATTATAGAAGATAATAGAAGTTTGAATTTGAGAGAAGAAAGTAATTGATTTATGTAGAAAAAATTTAAGAGGACTGAATGAAATTTGAAATTTCCATTAATGGAGAAGAAAGAACTGGATCGAGAGGTTAGCTCTGATACCAAGCTAACATCAATCAATTACAAATGAAAAGGAATTATTCTCTCACGCAGAAACACACACAGACAGTGTCAGGTTATATAGGAACCTGAAGCTAACGAACAACTGACAAGATCCAAAAGGACCAATACAGAGATGACACGAGTACAAGGAAGAATAAAGACAGTGTAAATGAAGTGTAAGAGGACTTTATTCAATAAGGAAGTGATCCAACAAAATATGGGTTATTAGTTTTACAAGACCTTTGTGAGTGGGTCCATTGACTCCATTTATTGAGTCGTCTCTTAAAGGACAAAAATCAGGAGAAGAGGTTTGGTTCCCTCCAGTAGAATTAGCCAAATAGTTCTTAGCATCAAAGGTCAATCTCCTGATTATAGCATGCTTTGCCTTTTTGTTAATATAGGGCGGTTTCTGAAGTCGGGAGTAGAGACACCATCCCTTTTATTCCTGAATCGGTTTAAATTACACCAGAGACCAAGATCCCAACTCGTGGTCCCAAATTCCCACTCTCTGTCCTAACCATTTTTTAGATAACCCTATGCTAGAGGTTCCACATCTTAGTAAATCGAATAAGAAAAGGTTGTCCACTGAGCCACCTTGGTCCACTTAGGGGTTGACTCTTTTACGGGAGATTTTTTTATAAATCTGCCAGGCTGCTTTGTGTTTACTTCATTGCACCCAAACTTTACTTTTTTTTATTAAACTTTCTTTCTATTCTCAATTCACATATTTAGATTATAAAGAATGAAGATCTTGAAGAATTGAGAGAACTTGGCTCTGGAACTTTTGGTACTGTCTATCATGGAAAATGGAGGGGCACAGATGTCGCCATTAAGCGAATTAAAAAGAGCTGCTTCACTGGTCGATCATCAGAGCAGGAGAGATTGGTAAGAATTTTGACTATTAGATTCAAAAAATCTGACATTCTTTCTTTTTCTTCTCTTTTTTCGTTTTTAGTTTGTTTATAACCCTAACAAATAGCTCATTTTCCTTCCAGACTGTGGAGTTTTGGCGAGAAGCTGATATCCTCTCCAAGCTTCATCATCCAAATGTTGTGGCTTTTTATGGTGTAGTTCAAGATGGTCCAGGGGGTACAATGGCAACGCTAACTGAGTTTATGGTGAATGGTTCTCTCAGGCATGTTCTAGTATGCCAGGACAGGTAACTTGTTTGGATGATTCTCTTTCAGTTCTAGGAAATTGGTTGAGATATGTTAACCTTATACGAAACTTTTCATGAATATAATCAGGAATCTTGATAGACGCAAGAGGCTCATAATAGCTATGGATGCAGCTTTTGGAATGGAATATTTGCATTCTAAAAATATTGTCCATTTCGATTTGAAGTGTGATAACTTGCTAGTAAACCTGAAAGATCCTTTAAGACCCATCTGCAAGGTGATTACCGTTTCTTTCGTCCATTTAGTGTCTGCGCCATGATGATATTCTTGATGATGAAAAAGAGCGAATATTTGGAAAATAAATAATATTTTATATGTATACTTACAGGTTGGGGATTTTGGTTTATCTAAAATAAAGAGAAATACCCTGGTTACTGGTGGTGTAAGGGGAACATTGCCATGGATGGCCCCAGAGCTGTTGAATGGCAGCAGTAGTAAAGTTTCTGAGAAGGTAAGCTACTGTTGTAGTTGTATATATATAACTAAACTACCACAGGTTGCATACTTGGCCACATTGTTCCTTCTGAAGTTGGAAACTTTTTTCAGTCTAAGATCCTTTATTTTGGTTAATAGCAGGTTGATATATTATTTTGGTTAATGGCAGGTTGATATATTATTTTGGTTGATGGCAGGTTGATATATTTTCATTCGGAATTGTGTTGTGGGAGATACTAACGGGCGAAGAACCTTACGCGAACATGCATTATGGTGCAATTATTGGTACTCGGAACCCATCGTCTCTATTCTTTTCTTGTTTGTTGTGCATTAGTTCACATTTTCCAGTACATGGTTAGTAAAATATTTGCTCTAGTAATTTTCTGTTGATCTTATCGTATTGACAGGAACCCTAACTTTGAACAACTGAGCTTACTAGCAGATATATACGCTTTAACCTTAGTCCCTAGATTTGTGAAAGGTCATCAAGAATTTCACAGAGAACCACAAATTTGCGATCAGTGAAATTCGTGATGGGAGCGCATTCCTATCAAGGGAGAAATGCGCTCCTGCGTTTAACTCTATCCAGCTGTAATAATTATATTGAAGCATATCTAATATATGGCTTCATATCCTACTAACTGTATATTCTTGTATCTTCATATCTTTTTCTAGTATATCATGTATCTAGCTCCTTTATATTCTAGGTTAGCTTCCATATAACCATGTAACATCTTTATTACTTATCTAGCTAATTTTAGTGTTCTTCTTATCAAGAAATTAGGTCAGTGTATATTTCAGTCTCCTATATAAATAGATACAATGAATATTTCATCCTCACCTACATCGTCTACCTCCACTACCAACCCCAAGTTCACAGGAATTTCATTTTTGAAATTTTTACGAATCTCGATTCCCGACCCCACTCCTGGTGACTAAGTCTTGAACAGATGCATAAATGATGATTTATCATTTAAAAGATTCAAGAGGTTCTTTTGTTGTGGGTGTTGGTTGCTGTTACAAGACTAAATCGTATACTTGAAAATATTCTTACATTTGCTTTTCTATCTTTTATGAAAATTTATTTTCAGTGATTCATTTAGATAATATTTTAAATAGTAAGGTCATATGAACCTCGGAAAGGGGCTAATTAGAGTTTCTAATGAATAAATGGTCTTATTTGGAGTATATGTGTTGCAAACTACTGATTTTGGATGATTTAGAATGAGTTTGTAATTGAAATAATTCTTATAGTTAGCAACTTCCAAAAACATATCTCTATTATTCCACGAGTCATTTAATTGTCAGGTGTAATCTGGTGAACATAAATTGATGTGTCTTTCAATGCCTACCTGATATTGTCCCAGGTTTAGCCATATGGTTCTGGAACACATCCAAAAGGCCTCGGGCGACATTAGTGCACACTTAAGAATATTTGCTACAAGCATCGCCCGGCTTTTTTAGATCTTAGAGTGATGATAGTGATTTCTTTCGCAACTGTTTTTTTTTTTTTGTGCTAAGGCTGTCTTTCATACAGGTGGTATTGTGAGTAATACGCTGAGGCCGTCCATACCAAGCTTCTGCGACTCTGAGTGGAGAACCTTAATGGAGGAGTGTTGGGCGCCAGACCCTGTGGCTCGACCGTCCTTCACAGAAATAGCTAGGCGATTGCGTGTTATGTCTGCAGCTGCTGTTCCAACTAAACTTCCCACTCATCAAGCTGCCAAATGAAGATTTTGGTAAAAAAGACAGAAAAAAGGATCCTATAATTCTTATGTTTCTTAATTGTGTTGTATTTCTTTGATTGTAACAGATGAATAGTGTATTATAATATTATTAGGATGGTTGGAGTTTCACTATCCAATACACACAAGCTGCTTTAGTTTCAGGAAAACCTAAAGATGTTTATTGTACTTCCTATTTTTTTGAGTTGTTCTTAAATAGAAACAGTCTCTTCTTTCTATTCACTGCTCATAACTTTACAAGTATTCTATCTAGCTACCTTTGGAAAATGACAAAAAAGCAATACCACAGTCTGCGTGCCTGATGATGGATGAATCCTATCTGTAGGTTGGTACTGAGAAAATTCCCGTTGGAGCTCTTATTTATGGCACGATCTCCATAATAAGTAATTTTCTGTATAATTTATTTGTTATTACCGTACAAGGTGATAATTGTTTTTTCGTTTTTTTTAATTGTAATGTTCTTTTTTGTGTCATAACTGAGCTTGTTTTAACACCAAAGAAGATCAACTACATGCATCTCTCATAATATAATTTTACGTGCACTATAGAGATAGAATATACATGGCACATTACCGCATTCCACTACCACCACCAGAACCACCCACATTTATCATTACTTCTTCAACCACCGCTCACTGCCACCGTCGTCACCAGCTTTATCGCCGCTCACCAACACCATCCGCATTCATCTCTAATGTACACTAATATAATTACTAACAAATTTATTATCTGTTAATGGAAGTATATTTATTAAGATAACTAATGAGACATTTATTAGGATAAATTAATAAAACACTTATTATGAGAAGTAAATGAGACAATAATGAAGTAAATAAATTAAGACTGTTGGACGTGTTTCTAACTTTAAATCACAAAAATCACTTATAATAAAAACTAGTATATGAACAATAGAACCGTAGGTTTATCTTCTCTCTGAACAAATCCTGGACACTCTTTATCTATATAAAGTTAGCCAAACTTTGTTTTGTGTTACTGATAATTATTTTGTATCGTTGATACTTTCGGGGCGAGACTAATGTAGACAGGTAGATCAATGCTCACCTATTAAACCATCTGACCCAGTAATGTAAGAAACAAAAGGTTTCAGGAAAATATTAAGTAATTTTCTCGTGGGGAGACAATACTGAAATGTTAATCCTAATCAAATTCTTCACTTATCTAGCCATTTCACATTTAGTTACAAGCTTTTTGTGATGTTGATTGCACAGGTTGTGCAGCTGATAAGGGTTCTACCAGTGGTTTAGCTATTTATTTAGATCCAAATCTTATATCCTGGTGCTTCGGAAATCAAAAAAGTGTGTCTAGATCAAGTACAAAAGTGAAATATAGTATTGTTGTTGATGCTACTTCATAGTTATTGTGACCTCAATCTTTACTTACTGAAATTGGATTTCCTCCTTTATCTTCCCTCGTTCTTTTGTGTGATAACATTGATGCCACTTATCTTACTAGGAATCATCTTTTTCATCAGCATATGAAACATATAGAGATTGCTTTTCACTTTGTCAGGGAACAAGTGACTGCTAAGAAGTATTTGTGAGTTACATTGTTATAGAAGATTAGATAGCGGATGTGTTCACTAAGGCTCTTTCTTATGTGTGTTTTACTACTCTCAGGCACAAGCTCAGTATCTCCACTTCTGCAGCGATTCTGAACTTGCTAGGGACCGTTGAAGCTAGTGTTACAGTAGGTACATTATTTTGGATTTCCGTTATTTCTTGATTTTAGTTAAAAATATTTTATGTCTTTCATTCACAGTAGAACTTCGATAAGTTAGTCTGTGATAAATTAATAACTTCACTAAAATAATATATTTTGTCAGTCCCGACTTGGTCTAGTGTTCCAAATTAATAACCTCGTTAGATTTATAAGATAATAGAAATTTTAGGTTTCTAATAGGGACCAACTCACATATAAAATAATAATTATTATAATAGCACTACATTATGGTGCCTTATTAAAACAAGAAGTCAATGTTATATGTTCTTTATTCATATTTAAACAACATTAGACTTCATCTTTAATTATTTTGTAGTTTTCTAAGAAGTTTCTGAGTGATTTTTTCATATTGTAGGAGAAAATCATTTAGGTTGTGTTTGATAACAATTAATTCCATGGAATTGACCATCTTTCTATGGAAAATAATATATATTCATTTGTTTGTTTACAAATTCAATTCCAAGGAATTGTGGACCCTTTTAAAATAACACAATTAAGAATGGGTTTTAAGCTTAAATCCTTGGAATTCCATGAAAAGTCTTTTCTTACCTCCTCTTAGAGCAACTGCAGCGGGTCGATTAAAAATCAGATTAAAGATTAAAAGTAATCTTTGATCGCCAAAAACCAACAACAACCGTGCGATCATTGATTAAATATAATCAACGAAATCCATTGTTCATGATTAAAAGTAATCTTTGATCCCCGACTAAGAATTATAATCAAGCGAAGTCCCAAGAATTCGTTTGGACTCAAGCGGTGGCCTAGGATTTCGTTTAAAAACACGGGCGTTGTGCTGGGTACTGTCTTGACTGGGCGAAGAGTTAGGGTACCGTCTCGACATGGGCGAAAAGCTAGGGTACCGTCTCGACATGGGCGAACTGCTGGGGTACCGTCTCGACTTGGGCGAAGTGCTGGGGTACCTTCTCGACTTGGGTGAAGTGTTGGGGTACCGTCTCGACTTGGGCGAAGTGCTGGGGTACCGTCACAGTAGGATACCGTCTCGACTTGAGCAGAAAGCTAGGGTACCGTCTCGACTTGGGAGAAAAGCTAGGATACCGTCTCGACTTGGGCGAAGCATCAAGCGGTACACTACCACACCGTCTGGAGCAAGCGAGATAACATGAGTTCGTCCGTCTTCTCAAACGTTGTGCTGGCACTTCGCTAAATATAAACATGACCCCTTGCTTGACTACTCATGGCTATTCGTGCAGCGTATCAAGATCAAAAATTTTGATCTTTAATCTTTGGTTATCATCGCACCGCTGCAGTTGCCCTTAGAATTGTTTTCATGGAATTACTTTCTTTCCCTACCATCAAACACTACCTTAGTATCACTTTTGATAAAATTATTTTTTTTTACAAAATAACGTCCCTTATAAGTTCCAGAGTGCTTCTTTAATATTTTATTGTTGAATTCAAATTTAAAATGTTACAATATTTTACTAATTTATTAATTTAACGGTAATTTAATACTTTGCTAGAATTAATAGACTTTAGGTTCATATTGAGAAATTGAGAAACAACAAATGTTAAAGAAAGTTAGGAAATAGAAAATGAGTTTTTTCGATTTCGGTAAGATAACTATTGTACCTCATATTTAAGTGGAGAACTGTCGTTGATTCCAGTTCCAGAGTATTTGTGATCTTCGAACACTAATTTTCATGGAAAACCTTGTAAAATCTTTCTAGATATTTTTCTAGAAAAAACTTTCTATCCTTGATCCTCTTTATTTCCTTTCTTTTCATGTCTCTTTAATTTTCTTTTTCATCCTGTTTTTTCTTTTTCTACATTTAGTACATTATTTTTTTATTATTCGGTGATTTTTTCCTTAATTTTTAGTATTGGTTATTCTATTATCTTTATCCTTTTTGTTAGTGCACTTTTCTCTTCGTTTATCATATATTTCATGTCAACCATTTGTTGTCTGGTTTTCCAGGTTACTGGTGGTAAAGTGGTTTTGTGCAAGTGGTTTCACTTATGGTAATTAGTTTTGCGAGGAGATCATAAGCTTCGATGGATCTGTATTCGTGCATTATTTTTTCAAAAGTTTCCAACAATATGAGACATGCAGGCTTTGATTGCTTTAATTGTTAAGCAATTATACCCTTAATTATCTCCATATTATTTTCTTTCCATTTAACCCTTTCTGTTGTTCCTTTGCATGATTCTAATTTTGATATCTAGCAATTTGCGGTGGATATTAATCTTACAAACCGTATAAATTCTCTTAAGTTAATCACAATTTGTTCCATAAACATGAACCCTGTCAATCCCCCAATTTCTTCATCTTCTCTGACTATATCGGTCATTTATTTAACTAAGAAAATGGAAGCTTTTGTCCATTACTATCTCTCCAACTTATTCAACCATTGGTTCCTTGTTGGAAAACAAATCTGGAAACACCTTCTCTGATGGTGTTAGTAAGTGGAAATTTGCTCAGTATGGAAATATTTATGGTGAATATTTTGTATCAAATAATGGAAGTTTATGTTGCATTTAAGATCATGCGGAAAAGTTACACTTATTGACTCAAGTTTATGGGTGAAAATAATTTTTGTTGTCCAAATTTAATAAGGAGAAGATTTTAATTCAGTTTTAGTTCGTGTCTTTTGGTATATCGAAGGAAATATCAAAGTTCTGTTTGAATGGACTCTGGATATACCTTATCTTGAAGACAAAATGAAGTTGCAAACGTTTATGATAAGGCTCTACAATTCGGATCTAGAGATACTTCATGAAGCTGTTATAGAAGAAATTATTCTTCCACTAGGAGATAAACTAGACATTATTCCTGAAAATAGAAATTCAATTAGGAAAAACGTGGTCAAGGCTCATACGAAAATGTATGTGGAATCCTCTGGTTGGAGGCTTTTAGATTAATAAGGAACGAGGTGGAGGTAAAAAATGGTATTAGACCACCTCTATGAGTTTAGATCACCTCTGTTTTTACTTCTATTTTGTTACCATTTATTTTGTCTTCTTTCTGCTTAGAATATCCTAGGTTTATTCCTTTAGGGTTTCTTTTGATGTCTGGTCCTTATCATTGTGTAATGAGAAGGATATAAATGATGTGATGTAACATCTCTTTCGATCACTTTTAATATAACATATATCTCTTTTATCCAATCGATATTATTACTCTATCATGGTATCAGCAGGAAATCATTAAAGATTTTATGTGATCTATGTCCACCTTCCGCCGTTAATATCATTCTTTCATCATCTTTTCTATGTTCTTTCGATGGAAACACTACTCAACCATGTTATATCCCCACCTGAAAACAACATTCTAAAAACACATCTCACAATACTGATAACAATCGGAACCCCACCTTTGATTTTAATATAACTACTCGACCATTTACAAATATCATTAACTTTGTGTCTGCAAAGCTTGATGAATCAAATTATTTGGTACGGAAAAACCAGATGGAATCCATTTTAATATGCACTATTTTTTTGTGTTCATTGATGGCAGTATAGCTTCCCCACCTCAATCTATCTTTGTCGGTACTGAAGAACATCTTAATCCTGAATATCTAAAGTGGGATTGTGTTGTCATGAACTGTTTAAATGTTACTTTCTTTCCTTCTATTTCTTCAGCAGTACCAGAATTCCCAACATCTAAACAGTTATGACTTTCTCTTGCTAAAGAATTTTCTGATCATTTTGTTGCAAGAAAGACCATGCTTAGGAATCAATTAATACCATCAGAAGGGGTTCTTCTTCATGTCTGAATATCTGCTTTGTCTCAAAGAAATCAATGATTCTTTGACCGCTATTAATGGACATGTTTTGAATCAGATCTAGCGATATATACTCTAGATGGAGTTGGTAGAGAATATGGTAATTTGTTATCTCCACATCACCTGTTTTTTGACAACATGGGACTCGAGCCTTGGTGATGAATCCTGGTTTTCATGCTCGCACCAAACATATTGAGTTGAACTATCACTATATTTGAGAGTTGATTCAAAAAATACTGTTGATGTGGAGTACATCTCTTTTTCTCTACAAATTGTTAATGTCTTCACCAAGGGGATACCTCTTCAACTGTTCGCTAGACTTAGGGACAAACTGATGTACTTTTGTGACTCCACTGCCTCAGTTTGAAGGGGATTATTAGACCACCTCTATGAGTTTAACTCACCTCTGTTTTGACTATTTTTTTACCGTTTGTTTTATCTTATTTCTACTTAGAATATCCTAGGTTTATTCCTTTAGGGTTTGTTTTGATGTTTTTTCCTTATCATTGTGTAATGACAAGGCTATAAATGATGTGATGTAACATCTCTTTAGGCACTCTTAATACAACATATATCCCTTTTATCCAATCGATATTATTACTTTATCAAATGGAATAAGTTTTTTTTGTGAAAAACAACTAAAAAGTGTTTGTAAAAAATGTTTTATCATAGATCATGTATAAGGATATCTATTATGAGAACTTGAAATTTTCAGATTTTCATGGTTTTGTTCCTAATAAAGTGCAATTTTTTTTTTTGAAATTCATCAAAGATGGTGTTTACAAAGGTTATTGCTTGGAATGTTCAAGGTTTCAAAAAAAACAACAATCATACAATTTAGTGAGTACTCAAAGTCCATACTTTGTTATCCCTCTATGAGACCAAAATCTATGGGGTAGAATAATCTTAAACAACCCAATCCATTCATTACGATAATCACGTGTCTATTGATAGATTACATTTTACTGGTGACATTATTCTTATGTGGAAAGATATTATTGTGTGTGAGGTGGGTGCTGCTTTTTATAATATTATTCTTATGTGTTTTGATAAAATTCAATCCTTAAAAACCTGAGGTGATGCTGTCTTGTATGTATGGATCCCCATAATTTGATTTTGATAAAGTTTAATGGAACTTTTACATGATGTAAGTCAAAATATTTTTCAACAACGGTTAGTCTTATGAGATATTAATTTTCATTTGCACAACTCTTTCGGTAGCTCTAACACCAACCAAATTGATAAATGGGTTCAATCCAAGGTCAGTGACTATGGTCTTACGGATATTAGACATAAAGTTTAACATTTCACTTGGTCTAGTAGTAAATATGAAATTGGTATAGAAAGGCTAGGTTAGATACGACTCTAGTACTAATGAAGAAATTTTATTAGGGGCTGCAATGAAAAAGTTTTGAGGGATGAAAAAGGATAAAATAGGGACATGAAATAGTAATCTCTAAAACCCCTTACATAATAATTTTGTTAATGGATAGAAAGCCCTCGATTAATTAATACTAATAAGTAGATTACTGATTTGATTTAAAGTTAGTGTATGAAAATCAAAATCAAAATCATTTATTTTTTGGTATTTAGAGGGAAATATTTGGTTATTCCTAGCCATAAAAAGGATCTACGACTTAAATATCAAGAACTCCCAACTGTAAGACATAAAATACGGTTGGAAAAATAATAAATCCCATCCGTAAAGAAGCTTTATGGCCAGGAATGATAACCGTAAAATAAATTCAGGGTCACTTACGGTTGGATAGCTAGTCGTAAATGTGGTATTACGGTTATCTTTTTAGGTGTCGACCCAGCCATAGAACATATATAATTTAGAGAATTTTAACCCTACGACTAGGAAATCCATACCGTAGACACCACTCAGGGTCACTTATAATTAGCTTTTTTGGTAAATCCAGTCGTAGGTGATCCTGAATGCCTGTAAATTTTTTTCAGTATAATTGGAATTACACAAATAAAACACTAATACTCATTCATGCACGCTAAAAATGAGTTTTCATAACCGTTTTCATTAAAGGAAACAACATTACAACGAAGGAAAAGACCTAATGTAGATAATAATATTACACTCGGATAGTTAATATTGATGGTGGATTTTTTGACAAAGGCTAAAATCATAAAATTACCCTTTGTACGGTAACAAAAACGTATAAAAACCTGTGCATATTTCTAACACTGAATCAAAATATGAAATGTTATATATATATATATATATATATATATTCTAAAAAAAAATTAAGAATACAGTCTCTACAAATACCTACATGTTTTCTATATTGATTTTGTAGCCTCTCTAAATCTGTATAATATTTATGCCATATCGAACTAGTCTCAAGTAGCATAACTTCCATGGCTGAATTCCTTGAAATCGTCTCGAATGTGCATCAATGTTTGAATAACAATCAATTTGCTACTATATGCAAGGTAGCGTTATACCTATATGATCGGTCCTCGAGGAAGCACCTTAATTCAATTTTTGGTCCTCGAAGAAGCGCCAACAACCTCAAAGGCTAAGACAAAAAACTAGCACAACAGCGCCACAACACCAGCCTAGTGCTGGCACTAACTCTATCTCGGCGCTATCTATTGCTAGCGCCCCCTGCCCTTTGCAGCGCCAGCCTAGTACTGGCGCTAGCTCTCAAACCAACAGTGCTAGCCTATTGCTGGCTGGCGCTAATAATACTAACAATGCCAGCCTATTGCTGACGCTAACTATCTTATAACAAAATTTTATACTAGTGCTAACTCTCTTGCGCTGGCCTAATTCCAATATATTTTTGTTCTTAAGAGCATCAAGTTTGTCTCTCTTTCTATCCTTGAGAACTCTTGTATAATCTTGGTTTCAAATACTTCCAAATTTATGCTATGTTACTCTTCAGTTAGTACGTGACTAATAAGCTTACTATTTTTTACTAGAATCGATACTGATCAGTCTATTCAATCACTTATTGAACTGAGCGACTTTCCTCACTAATTTAGCAAGTTATTGACTCGACTTAACTAAAATAGTAATAGTCCATGACTTTACTATTTTTCTACGAGACATCAAATATGTCACATGGGGGGATTCTCATTGGGGTATTGGTCTGGCGGTCTACGACAACGTGCGACGTGATAAAACATCCACGACAAGAAGGTAATAAGTAGTAGGACGGTTAAGAACAGTTGAGAGGATGAGGAGTAGTGGTCAAACAGTCCTCCTGGCGGACATGACTCCACTACAATCTCCACGATCATTACTTCTCCATTTCTTCATAACTTCCACAACTTACGAGAAATTAGTGTGTTCACAACAAGACTATAAAATTATCTATTCGAAATAAGAAATTAAGAATATAACCGAGATCTATCCCAGAGATAATCCAGTTTACAGTCCTACATTCATTCTTCAATTACACACCATCACTTTTTTATCACAAAGTGATTCTCATCTTACTTTGCTTCCCTCACTTAGGATGAACCCATCATCTCCACCTTTGTGACCGAAAAAGGGCGAGGACGGCCATTCCTTGGTTTAGGCTCGTTCTGTTCGACTTTGATCTCTAGAACCTACAGAAAGTACTCTTTTGCAGTACATTTGTTTTGACCTTAAAATAGTTAAACTATATTGAAATACAAGTCGTTTTCTTTCAAGACTTTATAGAACTGTTAAGGTACTCTTTTGCAGTACATTCATGATACCTGAATTTTTTTCCATAGAGATGCATATATTTGTCAAGTGCAAGATTATAGCATGTTTGAGATGTATTTATTTGTTCCAAGCTTTCGAGTTGAGAATAATACGACTTCATGTCGTACAAATTCGTTCAAAAAGAATCACATCGAGCATAGAGTATTTCGAATATTTCCTTAATGAGTTTGAATGTTCTTCCTTTTCGATTGTCGTCTAACACCACAAAAACTATAAATATACGGTTCCAAAAAGAATAATAGGCTTGATATATGTTAATATTTAGTTGCTCACCATGCTTTGTGATAGACACTTACGCACGAACTATGACACATCTTCTTTTGAGATGAATTTACTGACCATGTTTTTCTTCTTTTGGATGATGAAGAAATGAGAAAAAATTTGAGAAGTGTGAGGATTATTTGTTGAGAGAAGACTCTGTATATAGATGAAAGACCCAACAACTAGTTAATTTGAAAAATCAAGTCGTTGGGTAGAAAATGTATTGTTCAACAAAAGCAATTATTGCTTTTCGAGTATATTTATGTAATCTAAGACTAGGAATTGTGTGACGACCCAAAAATTAACTATTAATTAACAAGGAGATTAATCTAACATTGATGCATTAAGAAATCTAAGCTATCAATTTAGATAATAATAATTCTATAAACTAAAACCCATTCACTCTAATATTTATGAATGAAGATCTTTCAAAAGATATAGATATAATAGTGTATTTCACTTTACAAGATAATTATTCACAAAAGATACCTAAATAGAAATGATATCAAAACGATTCTAACTCGTTAAAGCTTTAAGGTACAAAAATGAATATCTTCACGTGCACCATCTCATTCGATAACTGAAAGCTGTAATGGAAACGAGTGAGCACATCATCCCGAAGAGGGTGCTCAGTGGAAACATTTAGCTTTCATGTAATCACTAAAATGCTTCATAATTCAAAGAGAATAATAATTTAAAGAGTCAATAATAATTTAAAGCATTCAACAATTCAAGTATTTAAGAAGCAGAGTGTTACCTTATTCTTGCCCTACTGAATGGAGGAGATGATACTAGAATAACCCCAATCAGTAATAACAATACCATCCACATAGAGTGCCCATACAAATCATAATAAAATCAAGCATAATATACACATGAGCGAATTCCCCAAAATAGAATAGTATATATAATATCGAGACGGAAAAGGTAACCGTCATACTAAATAATATTGAAGCGGGGAAAGTAACCTCCCAAATATATTAATAAAATAGATATAAATAATATGGAGATAGGGAAAGTAGCCTCCCTACTATTTTAACAATATAGATAATAATATCAAAACGGGGAAGATAACCGCCATACTAATAATATCGAGACGGAGAATGTAACCGCCCTACTAGATAATATTCAAACGGAGAAATTAACCGCCCTACTCAACTTTTCACACAGGCACTCCTCGTGGGAAAATCACACAAAGCATATTACACACACATCAAAGTACACACAAACATGCACATATATAGTACATATACATCATGTTCACAGATAAAAAAGAAACTTAATGATTACAAAAAGGTTACAAGAGTTCCCACCTCTTTTGAGAACAACCACTCTAACTTTAAGATCTTTAAATTAACAAGTCTATAGTAACGTGTTTTATCATCATTGTCATCATCTTGAGCATGTAACTACCATCTGAATCAACATGACAATGATACATAAATGGTTTTCACAATCTAGTCGATATCATATGTTCTATCTCAATGTCCTTTTTAGTATTTTATTATCTGTTTTTTTATTGAAAGTTCTGAGTCCATTAGCCATAGGAGAATTAAGAAAAATATCCTGAAATTGGCTGGAAAAGTGGCCTGAAACTATCATAAATTAACAATGAATTAATAGTCAACTAACATTCAAAGTTTAAATTCAGGTCAGAGTCCAAGTCAAATTCAATAATCAAGTCTTGGTATGGTCAACGAGTCAAGTCATGTTATTGAATCACTGAGCCAACTCAGTCAGATGGATGAGTCAGGTCTGGGTTAGAACGAGTCAGCTCAGTCAGATAGTCTGAATCAAATGAGTCAGACATATGACTAGGATGACTAAGTCTGTATTTCTTGTACAGGCATAGTTTAAACCTCATTACACTTCTAGAGCTTTGTAAACTGTAGCCATCACCCTTCGCAAATTCAGCTCAAAGCAACATCCATTTCAACTTAAAGATTTCAGCTCCAAGTAATATCTTCTTCACATCCATTTATTTACTTCCCTATAACTCAACCATAAATATTCCAAAAATATCATCACCATATCAACAACATCATTTATTTCAAAAAAGTTCATCCTTATTACTATTTCTATTTCATTTCACTGGCCCTGCAATCACAACAACTTCATATCCATACTTTCCAAACCTGTCTGCAGATCATTCTTTTCAATTTACATTTACCTTGCAATTGATGTATACAATCCAACATCACCAACACCTACATTTCCCAAACTTCTACCATTTATTTAAGCTTCCATTACCTTTCTCACTGAAATATCCTAAACATTCATCTAAAACTTTGTTAGTACCTAAAAATTACTCCTAGGAAAAACAAATGCATTATTATGGTACTTTCTTTAGGTTCGAAAATCAAAATCGTACATGAAAATCCTAAACCACGAAAGTAGTCGTTCCATCCTGCTTCACTCACAAGGAGAGAAGATGGGTTGATCTTAGGGTAGGAAAGCAGAGAAAGTTGAAGAAATTGCAGTGGTACATATTCAATTATGTGTAAAGGTGTTGAAATATGAAGAATAACAGAACTTATAAGAATAATGAGCTTGTTCTGTCTTTCTGAATGGGCTAAGTAGCCTATTTATAGTAGTCAGGGATACACATTGCTTTCCTCGTAAGTAGTGGAGGTAGTGAAGGAATTGAGAGATGAAAATTTCTGGAAACTTCTAAATCATTACTCCATCATCTCTTTCACTGCAATAACTATCACCACTACTTGTAACTTTCCCATCATGGGGTGTTTCCACACCGCATGTTCCTGTTATAAACCACCAGAACGATACCCCATGAAGAATCCCCCCACGTAACATGTTTTGATTTCTCGTAGAAGTTAGTGGAGTAATGGACTTAAATCACGTGAGTAATTGGGAGTTTGTCGTAAGATAATACTACAAATAAATTTATGCCAACGCAGCATGGTCGTGGCATAGTTGTAGCATGTTTGCAACATGCAAGTTATGCTAGCAGCGCACATAGGTGCCATTGGCATGGCCGAGGTGTTGCTAGCTCATGTTAGTGTCGTAGCCATGGCCTGGCTAAATTAGCGCTGGCCCATTTGGTGTCATGGTCGTAATTTGGGTAGTACAGGTGCTAGCGCACATCGGTGCCATGGTAATGGCTCGAATGCTCCTAGCACTGATGCTCAGGCACGCTAACAAGAAAATGGTGCTGGCACTGGCGAGGTGACAGTGTTGGCGCTGGTAGCGTAGTCATGGCCTTGGTAGCGCTAGCGAAGGCGCTGCAGCATAGCCTGGCCTTGCTAGCGCTAGCGAAGGCGCTGCAGCATAGCCTGGCCTGCTAGCGCTAGCGAAGGTGCTGCAGTGTGGCCTGGCCTGCTAGCGCTAGTGCTAGCGTTGTAGCATGGTCGTGACTCACTAGCACAGGCGTTGTAGCGTGGTCATGTCTTACTAGAGCTATCACGGGCGCTGCAATGTGGCCATGTCTAATGAGGTGATGACGCTGGCGCTGCAGCATAGCCATGGCCCCTAGCTCTGGCACCCGATAGCGTCATCGTTATAGCCTACGCGTTGCTAGCGCTGGCGCTTGCCTATGTCATGGTCGTGGCCTATGTGTTGTTTAGGTTTATCAATCACATGAGATTTAGTGTTGGCATATGCTTATCTTTTATGCAATGCATATAGAACATATTCAAGGAGTTCACCCGTGGAAGTTTACGACCTAAGACAATGTTCTATACGAATTTGTGTTTATATGGTATGCATCTAATTAGTGTCTTCATTCAGAGGTGGCATATGCATCTAATTGATTTTCTTTTAAACTATTGGATTTACTTAAACTAGTTCATTTGGATTCATGGAGTTCTGTTTTATTTACACATTCCCACATTTGATCAATGTAAAAATTTAGTTACCTTAGACTGTTCTCACTTCTAAAATCAAATTCTTCGCCAGTTCACAGACTTGCAATCTGAATTCGTTTATTATTTTTGTCTAATACGTTTATCGTGAAGTTGGTGAAAAAGTTAAATGCAGAAGTAGAGCTGCTACAATTTTAAGTTCTTTATTTAGATTCCAGTTTGAAGTAGTGAAATTGTTAAAATGTTAAACATATGATTGTTACCTAAAAATTACTCCTAGGAAAAACAATGTATTGTAGAAGTACTTTCTTTAGGTTCGAGGGTCAAAATCGTACAAAACGAGCTAAACCAAGAAAATGGTCGTTCATGTTCTGCTTCGGTTACAAAGAGAGAAGATGGGTTGATCTTAGGGAAGGAAAGCAGATAAAGTTGAGGAAATCTGTGGTGATGAATTGTGTGTAAATGTGTTAAACTATAAAGAATAACAAATCTTGTGAGAATGATAAGCTTGTTATGCCTTTCTGAATAGACTAAGTAGTCTATTTATAGTAGTTAGGAATACACACTGCTTTCTTCGTAAGTAGTGGAGGTTATGAGGAAATAGAGAGGTGGAGATCATGGATGTAATGGTAAGATAGGTTAGGGAAGTTTCAGGAAACCCCTTGTCCATTAATCCATCATCACTTCAACTGCTATAACCGTCACCACTACTTGTAACTTTCCCATCATGGGGTGTTGCCACACTACATGTTGCTATAAACCACCAGACCAATACCCTATGAAGAACCCCCCCCCATTAACATATTTTGATTTCTCGTAGGAGTTAGTGGAGTCATGGACTCAAAGCACATGAGTAATTGGGAATTTATTGTAAGTTAATACTACCAATAAGTTTATGCCAATGTAGCATGGTCGTGGCATATTTGTGGCATGTTTGTAACATGTAAGTTGTGCTAGCAACAACAACGCACATAGGTGCCATTGGCATAGCCGAGGTGTCGGTATCTCATGTTAGTGTCGTATCCATGGCATATTAACATTGGCGTTGGGGCATTTGGTGTCATGGTCGTAATTTGGATAGTACCGGTACTAGCGCATATTGGTGCCATGGTAATGACTTGAATGCTGCTAGCACTGGTGATCAGGCGTACTAGCGAGGCTATGATGCTCATGCAGTAATGGAGCTAGGGCTGGCGAGGTGATGGCGCTAGCGCTAGCAAGGTAAGTGTTGCTAGCGCTGATAGTATGATGGCGCTGGTGCTAGCAGCTTGAGTAAGCCCTGCTAGCGCTGGCACTTGCCAGTGCCATGGTCATGGCCTATGTGTTGCTAGCGCTAGCACCAATGCCATTGGCGCGGATGTGTCCTGCTTAGTCTTCTCAATCGCATGAGATCTAGCGTTTTGTTATGCTTTGCTTTTATGTAGTGCATACCAAATATTTTTAAGGAATTCATCTTTGAAAGTTTTGCGACTTGATACAATTTTCGATACGACTCTGTATTTTGATGGTATGCATCTAATTAGTGTTTCCATTCAGGGATGTCATAGAAGCTCACTCTGAATGTTCATAACTTTGCATAATCAGCATGTTCTGATTAATGCAGATGGTTTGTATGGACGCACATGAAATAACGAGGGTTTAGCCGAGTAAAGCCATGAAATTTTGCGAGCGCATACATATATATAAAAGAGCTACAAGATTAATGTATCCATGAGCTAAATATGCATTTCCAATTCTCTTGTGGAATATAAGACAGAAGTATGTATCCATAATTCTGATTCCGGGTCAGAACATTTATACATATATGTTTATTTCATATCTTTGCAGCTGAGCAGAGGTGATATTACAATTTTCTCCCTTGTTAAAAATACACCATCAACATTAAGTCCCCTGCTTAGCGCGAAACGATAATGTGTTTCGCGATAAACACTAGATGGTGACAGTAAGACAGAAAATATTCAAATTTTGAAACTCAGTTCTAGAATAGTTACTTAGCTTTATCTCTCTAAGAAATGTCCCTGGCGCAGAATTAAATTCTCTTGTGGGCAAGCAACATAGTCCAAGGATTAAGATTTGATTATGCAGTACTAGGTGCTAGTGATGATGTCAGCATAGAACTGAGATGGGCATCATATGAAGCCTGAAGTTGTATCTCGTGGTAGCGAGATCAAAAATAGTATAAGGCATCATGAGGAGTTGATGATAGACTGAAGTTTTGGATAAGGCTGGTAATGTGCTCTAATATTTTTATTATAGATTTGAGTGCATCAAGTTTTGAAGTACGGAAGATGCGTCGATTTTTTCTTGTATTAACAGGAGTACTGAGTAACCAGACTCGCAACAACAGTATCAGAAGTTGAGACGACAAGGGTCGCAGCAGCAAAGCAATGATGACATGAAGTTGGTGACGTTTTCTGATATTGTGAAATATCTTAGGAGATGACGTAAAATCCAAGGTGAATGTATCTTCGAGTAGATGTGGGCCTGTAGGTGGATGAGGTCTCTCTGAGTCTGATTTTATTGAATCCCATAGGGAAACCCTTTTTTGTGCACCATTCACTCTAGAAGCCTTAAAATCTTCATACGATGTCTGTTTCTGACATTTGACCCCAACTTTTGAAGCTAAGAGATTAACTTATCATATGCAAAAAGAATCACCTGATTCGAGGCTTGTATGGTCATTCAACCATGCGTGCACATTTGTAATTTGTAATCCCATGCAAATTTTTAGACTCCGTGGAATTTAGGGTAAAAGCCATATCTCTCAGCCCGTATATCCTATTTATATGCCCTTTTGGTATGTCGTAGCAGAGACATAGATGAACATTTTTTTGTAAAGGATACGTTTTTTCGTTACCCACCGATGGTTGCCGATTTCCGAATTCATAGGACGCAGATGTCACAACAGGAGTAGTAACGACGAATTGGAGAGCTCATGATGGTAAGTGTTGTCGTGAGGATGTGGGCTTCTTAAGATTTCCAAGAGGATGTGACTCTCTGAAAAGTGGGTGGGGGCCTCATAAGATACATGGATCCCAAGGTATATGGTAAAAAGGTGAAGGCTTCATGAGGGCGAAAGTTTCATGGAGCTTGAAGACCTCATGGAGTTTGAAGGCTTCATAGATGTTGAAGGTTTCATGGATGGTGAGTTTATGATAGTGTGAGGTTGTGATTGAACATAAAAGACTCACCAAATCGAAATCCTAAATTTTTCAGATTCCATATACTTTACCGCCATAGCCATATTTTAGAGAAGATGAATTCCTGACAACAGCTTGTAAACCCATATTCCAGATGTTGAGAGGAGAAGCATGAATCTGAAGTGGTCAGGCCCGTTGAGTGTTCATTGTGGTTGATATGGTCGTGGCTTCCTCATTACTAATGATAGTTGAGATGAGTACTGTTTGTTAAGAGCTTGCTTGGATCATGAGGGGATTTAATGGCGTCACCTTGATAATTCCAAATTTAGCATGTCTTCCATAGTTGACCAGTGTGGTTGAAATCAGCAGTAGCAGCAACATAGGCGAAGTCACCCTTCTATGGACGTGATCAGGTAAGAAGAGGAACCTTATGAGTTGTGTCGAGGTACTGACGTACATATGCTCTGTTGGCGATGTTTTTTTCCCTTAGTGGTGATAGATTTGAATTGATCTTCCCAACAAGATCAAGTCCCCAAGTATGGAACAACCAAGAGATTGTCATCCAATAGGAAGAGAGATAATGTTGACTAGTTTGTGACATACATGGGTGAATGATGTCGTATATACTCCATGTGCCTACTTATGATGGTGATAGGGTTTATGTTTCCTTAGAAGTTGTGATGGGGTGTTCTAGCATTTATCCTCCTATGAGGGACAAGGCTCTGTTGCGAAAGAAATGAAGGTAGACCAGATGAGATGTAAGTGTTACCTTGTCAGGATGATGCGATTGGGAGGTCTTGTTGCTACTACAGTTGTTGATCCAATACTCTGGTCGAAGGAGGTGACTGCGTTAAATCTGTAAAACTGAAGAAGCCTTCAGTCCCCAGGGATAACTACTTTGGCCTGCTACTAGACGAGGGATGATTTGATAGTATCGCAATGAGTCCATTCCTCTAGGGTCTGATCAGGCAAGGGAAGCCAAGAAGGTTGATATCTCCTATTGTTGTTGTTGTCTTTTTCGCGTCAGGACTGGAGCAAGAACTTGAATTGAAGTTGGAGCTCTCGTTGGTACATGGGTTGTTGAGTCGCAACTGGGACGTTTTCATGAGGATTGACTGAATGAAATTTTGTCTTATCCTGACCCTTTGGTTCATACACTTGTTTTACCCTTCTGGATGTGATGATAGTATGCTTGGAACACTCATATGGCGAAGTCCTCTGGAGGCTTCGAGGGTGAAGAAGATGAGATGAAAGGTGTCCTTTTGCTGACGTGGTGATACGGGTGTCTTCAGAGACTATGTTCCCGGAGGCGTATCTTGAGATATCTTCTAAATCCTTGATTGTCATAGGGGATGGGTTGCGGTGAGCAGTCTACTGTCATACTTCTCTTTGGTTACCGAAGTTGCATTTTTTGGATTAGACTTGGGATGCGTTTCATCCTCATCAGGGGTTGCATGCGCTTACCAGATCTGACGATGTTGTTGAAGAGAGGTGAAGATATAGTTTCTTTGGAGAGTGGAGGACTTCATCAAGGTTATGACTCTTTGGTTGACCGTCTCTTCTGTGTTGGAGAAGTTATTGATAGTAAGGGGAAATCGTGTAAGCCTTTAGTCCCCGAGTGTTGTTCACGTGAATCTTCGGATGCAGCTGCTGAAGATGATGCTCCGAGTAGTGTCATTATGTAGGATGCCAATGCGATGAAAACTACACCAATTAAATTTTTGATGCTGGAGTTGACTTTGACTTCAAGTTTGACAGGATCCGACTCTTGGAGGAAGCTAAGACGGATAAGATTGGTGTTGGATGGCTTCGTCATCATACGAGATCCATTCAGGATAACTTGAAGGAAATAGACTCATCTACTGGCTTAGAAGCGGTTACCAAGGCTAGAGACAATGTTGAAAGACTATCCCGGGAGTTGAGGCTTGCAACTGTATGAACGCAATATATTGCAAACATTTTGGAGAAATTACAAATATTGTGTAAAAACATGGAAATATTGCTAGGCCGGCGAGGTGCTTAAGCTTTGATAGCTTTGTCAGGGGTGGTGGAGTGCTTAAGCCTTGAAATCTTTAATCCACTTACCATGTATAACTATCCCTATTGTCTTATCAGTATTGACTAGTTTGTAATATCCACCTAATATAGTTTTTATAATCATATATGGCTTTTCTCCAAGAGAGGTAGTAGTGTCTCCGATTTGGAAAGGGTTGGGTTTCAGTATCTCGGGTTGATGAAACATCTAAATGATGATTGGGTTATTGGTTTTAATATTCTCAGTAGAGACGACCCCTATCCATTCGACACACTTTTGAAAACGATCATCTTCCCATTCATATCGTCAAGGCACGGTGAGGTTCGAGTCAAGTCCCAAAGCCTTGATGTAAAGAGAGTTGCTGAACAAGACTTACTTGTATGCGAAATCCACGGGCGTACGACATCACCTCTCATTTATGCAATTGTTTAGTGTCTAGATCCGTTGTTTGGTGATTTTCTGGAGGTGAGCAATCTTTAGGGTCTGTTGGCTTGTTGGAGCCTATTGGTGGGTCCCTTGGTAACAATTTCTCTAGAGATGCGTCAAGCCTTTCCCTGTTTCTGTAGATTCACGGACGTCCCAGAACTATATCGTAGTCTGGATCTACATGGTTGTTACTGATAAAGTGGTAGCAGACACTCCTAGACACAAAATGGTAGTGGTATCTCTAGACCCTTATGAATGACGAAGTTTGGTGTTGGATCCTTGGTTGCTTTCTTTGAATGAGGATCTCGTCACGCATAAAATGTTGATTCTAGATGTACTAATGTTGGTAGCATCAGGAACGTTGGTTGGGTCCATCTTTCTTTTCACGATTATTGTAGGGACCTTTCCCGAACTCCACTGGTGTTGAAATTTTGTTGTTGACTGTTTCCTGGTACCAGATCATGGGCTAGACGAACTTATCCTTTATCTCTTTGGAAGTGGGCCATGAACTTATTAGCATCAATAATAACTTTGGAGGCATTTCTGGCTTGATCCATATGATATTTGTGTTGCTCTATAGGCGGTTTCTCCATCCGAGTCTTGAGAGGAGCGAGTATTTCCTTCTGAGTAATAGCCCTATCTGTTTGTATTTAACCCGAAGTTTCTTGTATTTTATCAGATCTGACAGACTTGGTGGTGCTTGGCTATTCATGATGTTTCCAGTAGCACAACTTGAAAGAGGAGTGTCAGTGTTTTTTTTTATGAAAGCATTTTAAGGAATGAAACACCAGAATTGAGATTGGTTGGCAGACCTAAATTGAGGTTAATTACTGAACTAGATATAAGATCAACCATATTTTCAAACGGTTGAAGAATTGGTTTTCAGACGGTTGAAGAACCTGATTTCGTAACCGAGAGTTTGATCTCCGTTTTTGGTCGCCAATTGTTAGTACCTAAAAATTACTCCTAGGAAAAAAATGTACTGTTGAAGTACTTTCTTTAGATTTGAAAATCAAAATCGTACAAGATAAGCCTAAACCACGATAGTAGCCGTTCCGTCCTGCTTCGGTCATAAGGAGAGGAAATAGGTTGATCTTAGGGGAGGGAAGCAAAGAAATTTGAAGGAATTTGTGTGTTGAATTATGTGTAGAAGTATTGAACTATTGAGAATAACAGAGCTTGTAAAAAATGGTAAGCTTGTTCTTTTTTTGAAATGGGCTAAGTAGCCTATTTAAAATAGTTGAGGATACACACGTTTCCTTGTAAAGTAGTGGAGGTAGTGAAGAGATGGAGAAGTGGAAATCGTGGGAACCGCCTTGGAATCTTCGGGAAGCCATTACTTCATTATTCAATTAAACTGCTTCAGCCTTACCACTACTTTGTAACTTCCTTATCATGGGGTGTTACCACGCTGCATGTTGCTGTAACCACCAGATCAAAACCCCATGAAGAATCCCCCCATGTAATTATTTTTATTTCTCGAAGGATTTAGCGGAGCCATGGATTCAAAGCACATGAGTTTTTTATAAGATACTGCTATTAATGAGCTTGTTCCAATGTACTATGAAAATAGTCTAGTATTGACACTAGTAGTAAAGGATAACACTAACACGAGCAAGCAAGAATCTTGGTACAAGCATAGTCGTTGACACAAACATAGGTGCTAGCGTGAGCAAGGAGTGAAGGGACGCAAAGGTAAGGGAATAGGGAAGTCTAGCACTAGCACTAGAGGCGCCAACATTGGCGTTGATGCTAGCGCTAGCGCTGTAGCTAGCAGCGCTGGAACTAGTGCTATCGCTAGCACTGGTAGTACTTGTTTGGCGCATACTTTGTTTAGCTTTGTTAGCTTTTTTCCTTTTTGGCTCTTTTTATTTTTCTGGCCTTTTGGCACATGTGTGTACTATTCATTGGTGTTGGGAGTGTGTCTAGGGTTTGCTAAGGCTGGCACTTGCTAGTGCCATGGTTATTGCATGTGCACCACTAGCTTTGGCATCCGTTTAATATCGTGGCCATATCTATGGCCTGTTTAGGGTTTCTCAATTGTATAAGATTTAATGTTACCATTTATGCTTAACTTTTATGCAGTGCATACAAAATATTTTCAAGATATTCAACTGTGGAAGTTTATAGCTTGAGATAATGCTTGATGCGACTCTGCAATTAGATGGTATGCATCTAATTAGCGTTTTTATTTAGATATGGCATAGCCTCTATTCTGAACGTTCTTAATTTTATATAATCATCATATTCTGATTAAAAAAATATTTTATATGGATGCACATGAAATAACAAGGGTAAGCTTGTTAAGCCCTAAAATTTTGAAAGTGCATAAATATATAAAGAGCTACAAAGCTATTGTAGATATGAGCTGAATATGCATTCCTAATTCTCTTATGGAATATAAAATAGCAGTATGTATTCATAATTCTGATGCCGTGTCAGGACATTATACATATTTATTTCATGCCTCTGCATCTAGGCGAAAAGCAATATTACGATTTTCTCCTTTGTAAAAAATCCACCATAAACATTAAGTCCCGTGCTTAGCGCTGAACAGTAATGTTCGTGGTAAGCACTAGATGGTGGTATCGATACCATAGAATCTTCAAATAAATAGAATTTGTAAGACTAGGAATGATTACTCATTTTTTTTTGCAATATTGCAATAGGCTTGTTATGTCAGCACATGTCTGTTGGGAAGAAACTGTCTCATAGGTACCTGAGGCGCTAGTGGTATCAGCTACATGAGGTTTTTGGTAGATCAAGGATGATCGTCGATACGAACAAAACTGATAGAGGAGTCACGACCATAAATCTTATTGATCCGGTAACATGGTGAAGCATGTCACCTCCCGTGCTGAGCTGGTTACCTGGTGAAGCTTGTCACCTTCCTCTTTTCAACGGTCGGTCTTGGAGCTTTGGTCAGCAGTCATACTCAAATCCATTCTCCTCGGAATAAACTTCATAAAATTCCACTTATTTGAATTTTAGGGTTTCTCACCTTTGTTTATTAAACAAGCGCATGACTCTAACTATTTTCACTTTCATTCTTCTCAGAGCCTTGAATAGGAACCTTTCATCACTGTAATATTTCTGATAACAATGGTAGCTCAAACCAACGCATCTCCTGTGTCGAGCGTACCACTTGGATTGCAGGTTCAGTGGGTTTCTTTTCTCTCCTTAGCTTTCATATGTGTATGATGATTATGGTGAAATCTTGAACATGATATGACTATTGTTATTTTTTTTCCTAGGTTTCTCGATTTAAGAAAATACCACAGCGACGTGTGAAAACTAGGAGTCTCAGAGCTATGATAAGCTTGTTTTCTTCCCATCTGAGACCGTTTTTTTTTTACGTGAGCTGTTTACTCACATTCTTTTTTCTTTTTTTTAATATACATACATGCTTGTTTAGTTGTAGAAGGAGATAGAAATTTGAAACATTGGAGTTAAGGAGAATGAAGAGTTCGTACTAGTGAATAGACGAACAAATGTTGAGGCTGGGTTTAAGAATTTTTCTAACATCATGGCTTCCCTTGCGAATATTAACTCGGGTCTTATCATTCATAATTATCCCAACGTCAGGCTCCCTTTTGAGTTAAAAATGGAGTCAGCATCTCGGAAGTATGAAGCAGTAGGAGGATTTTTGTGCCAAAATATCATGTGGACCTCTACACAAAAATATAGAAAAAGTACGGGCATATTGCTACAACAGAGCTGGTGAAGAGACATACTCCTATTCTCGTAACAGCCACCGCAGGACTCCTCCATGTTATTGCTGAGATGGATGATGCGCTTTTGTATAGGTTACGGACTTGAAAATCCAGGAATGGGATAAGATGTTGACTACTTGTGAGGGCCTCTGTTTCAACATAAAATAGTTGCATCAGCATTTAGAGAGTGTCAAAGAGGCTCATGCAGCGGATTTGGAAGAAGGGAAAGCCTTGAAGGAAGAAGACTCCAAAATTGAAGAAATTGTCTGGGATTTGCAAACTCGATCAGAGAAGTATGATGAGAGATTGAGAAAATTTCACCACCTCAGTTACCCTCTACTCAGAGATCTGTTTTAGGTTATAGGATAGACAACGAAACATTCTTGTTTTTTTTTAGTAGATTGAATAAAGAATGTTTCATATGAATGTAGTGGGTTTTGAATTTGAAAGTTCAAATATATGTTTTGGAGTTATATTGAACTTGTGAGGGAAATGATGAAAATGTTTTAGGCGTAGTATGCCTTAAGTTTACCATTGATGACTGTTCCTACAACTTTTCCATTCATATTAACCAGCTCGTAATACCCGCTCAACATGGCCTTGGAGATTACATAAGGCCCTTCCCATTTTGGAGTAAATTTCGGAGCGGAAATATCTTGTCGGATATCTTAGATGTTCTAAGTACTAGATCCCGTACTTGAAATACTCTTGGTTGTACTTCTTTGTCATATGCCCTGGAGACCCTTTGTCAATAAGTCTCCTTATATTTTTCCGCTTTGGCTCGCTTGGATTCGAGTACGTCTAAATCTGTTATTCGAGAATTGGGTATTTCAGACTCGTTCCAATAAACTCCACATGCTGCTGCGATTCTGTCTGATAGGATTTTAATTTCTACAAGAAGGATTACATCGGCTCCATACACGAGAGAATAAGGAGAGTTCCCTGTAGAACCCTTTGGAGAAGTTCTGTACTTCCACAAGGCCATAGGGAATTGTTCGTGCCATGTCCTCGGATGATCATAAACAATGCGACTTAGAATCCCGATAAGAGTTTTGTTGGTGCTTTCAGCCTGCCCATTTCCTTGAGGGTAGTATGGCGTGGAGAATATCTGTTTGATGCTATAACTTTTGAGTAATTTTCACACACATTTATTTGCAAATGGAGTACCGTTGTCTGTTACGATGTGCTTTGGTATGCCAAAGCTGCATATAATGTGTTCTTTGATGAAGGCCTTTATTATTGCTCCAGTTGTGCTTCTAAGGGGTGTAGCTTCGACCCATTTGGTGAGTATTGTGTGGCAGTGAGTATGTGCTCGTGTTGCTTTGACGAGGATGGATTGATTTTACCAATGAGATCCAGTCCCCAGCTATAGAATGGTCATGGGATGCTTACCGACTGGAGATGAAGGCAAGGTGTATGGATGAGGTTGTCGTGGATTTTACATCGGTGACATTTCTGAGTAAATAAAGTTGCATCTTCTTCCATGATCGGCCAATAATATTTCTCATAGACTTGGAGAAATAGTTTTCTCTTGCCTTGGTGTTCACCTTCGTGTATTTCTTTCAGGGTAATTTGAATGTCTTCTTCTGCCAGACATCGCAACAAATTTCCACCAAAGCTCTTTCGGTAGACTATTCCTTCGTGAAAGACAAATCTCTTGGCTTTTCCGGATCAAGCGTTCCGCTACCCACTTTTCCTGGGGTAGAATGTTATCGTGAAGACATTTGATATACGGATCCCGCCAATCCCCCAGCATTGTGTATAGTCAGTATTTCTTACTATTGCAGCGGGATCTGACAATTAGGGCAAGATCCATGCAACAGTCGATATTGAACCTCCATGGTGGGCCAGTAATAACCAAGACGTTGGAGACGTCTATATAAGGTTATTACTAGCGTCTGACCGCACATCTCACGGTGTACCTAATTAAGTCTCCCTTGTGTCTCATGGTCTCCCAGATATCTAGATAGAGATCTGTCTGAATTTCTATGGTACAATATCCCATGTAGTATGAAGAAATGTTTTAAATCTTTAAAACTAACCTTCATTTGGATATGCGAGTTGTTGAGCTCTTGGATGATAGGCGTCCTCCAGTCGTTGGTTTTTTCTTCATCAGGATTGTCCATCCAGGTCGAGGGGATGGTACATCTCTGTACGGTGAGGGTTGCTTCCGAGTATTTGAATTGGAGTTTCGAGGCTAGGGTTTCCAAGCAATCAGCGTATCTGTTGTTAATGCGCGCTGTACGTATGATCGTCGCCTTAGTAAAGTGAGTTAAAAGCTTTTGTGCCTCAGCCCTATACGAGACTAGTGTTTCTTCCTTGAGAGAATATACTCCATTCATTTGGTTTACTAGTAACTTCGAGTCTCCCCTTATTTCGATACGTGTTGCTACAGCTTGCTTGGATAGCCATAATCCCAATAGAAAGGCTTCATACTCGGCAGAGTTGTTGATGCATTTGTAGTCCAGCTTGAACAAATGTGAGAACAGTTTGCCAGTTGGTGAAACTAGTATGACGCCGGCTCCTCCTGTATTATTGCTAGGGGTAGAAGAGCCATCAAAGTACAATAACCAGGCTTCCTCTTCAGCGAGTGAGATGTCTGGGAACTCTCCAGGTACGTCTTCACGAATCGTAGTATCATCTTCCTTAGAAAAAGTTGCAAGTAGGTCTTCGACAACTTGTCCCTTTATTGCTTTCGGTGAGACACATGATATGTCGAACTTTGAAATTTGTAGCAACCATTTTGCCAATCGTCCTATGAGAGCAGGTTTTGATAGTAAAATTTTTATAGGGTCATCCTTAGCCATCAACACTACTTTATTTGCTATTAGATAATGTCGAAACTTTTGAACAACATGCACCAAGGATAAGCACACTCTTTCATCTTTGAGGTATCTCAGCTCTGCATCTCTTAGTATACAAATGAGGTAGTAGATGGGACATTCAATCCCCATATCGTCTTATTGATCCAGTAGGCTCCTATGTCCACTTCACTGAAGGCCATATAGAGAAGTAATGGTTTTTCGGGATTTGGAGATTTCATAACAGCTGGTGATAATAACAAATGTTGAATCTGATGAAATTCCTTTTGTTGTGTGGATGACCAGATAAAACTCACTTTTTTCTTCAACATGAGTGTAAATGAAGCAACAAATTGAGCTAGTCCAAAAATACAGCGTCGAATATATGATACCTTTCCCATGAAGCTTTTAAGTTCCCTTACGGTACGTGGAGATGGCATGGTGGTGATAGCCTGTGTTTTGGTCGGGTCCACTTTGATTCCTGAAATCCCAGAAACCTCCCGGATGAGACACCAAAGGAACATTTTATAGGATTCATCTTTAATTGGTATTCACGGCATCTCTCGAGGACTTGGTGTAGGACATCTACATGGGATGCTCTGCTTTTGGATTTTACCACCACGTCGTCGACATAGTCTTCCACTTGCTTGTCCATCGTGTCGTGAAAGATTGATGTCATGGCTCTTTGGTAAGTAGTGCCGGCATTCTTCAATCCGAAGGGCATCACTGTATAATAGAAGTTTCCGATAGGAGTCCAAAACGCGATCTTCTCAGCATCATACTCGTACATCTTTATTTGATTGTAACCGCTATATCTATCCATGAACGGAAACATGTTATGTCCACTAGTAGTATTTGCGAGCATGTCGATGTTCAGGAGAGGAAAGTCATCCTTAGGACAGGATTTGTTCAGGTTTCTGAAATCCACACAACACCTTATTTGTCCATTCTTCTACTTGACGGGTACAACGTTGGCCAACCATGTGGGGTGTTATATAGGCTTGATAAATCTTGCTACCAGAAACTTCTGGATTTCGTTCTTGATTTGTTCCTCAAATTCGTGCATGAACTGTCTAAGATGTTATTTGACTGGTTTGGCGTCGGGAGAAACATGTAAGTGGTGAGTGACCAGCTTGTAATCCAACCCTAGCATTTCTTCGTAGGTCCAAGCAAAGACGTCTTGATATTATTTGAGTATATCAACAAGCCCCGCTTTTCTTCTGGTGACAAAGCGGAGCTGATTGAAACTGGTCATGGATTTTCTTTTGTTCCTAGATTGATAGTTTCAAGTGTGTCATCCCTAGTATTTGTACCGTCTTGTAATTTTCTCGGCGCGTCTTGGACGACCTCATGAATTTGCTCCTCACTGTGGATGCATATCTATAGATGGGGGGACTCTTCGTAGGCCTCCCCTGTTAATTGCTAACAGTCATTGCAAAGGTAGACCACTTTTCCATTGTTGTCGTAACTAGTCACAAAACTATGACTTCTCTTAGCATGTTGAGGATTTGCGATGCCGGAGTCGCTCCTGGTAACCCGACCTTTGCAGTAAAGGTTGATGGTTCATCTGCTATCAATGCCCATTCAGGTAAAGTCGTATTGTAGACTTTGTTGGATGGTCTGACAACATTATCATATGGTTTGAAGAACTCGGCATCATATATTGGAGTGTAGGGTGATGACGATGTTGTTATGCGTATAATTTATCCGCCCAACACTTCTTTCTCACATTGATGATAGGCGGAAGAAACGACTTTGTTATCATGTATCCATGTGCGTCCCAATATCATAAGTTATTCGGGTTCTTTCGTAATGATGTGGAATTTCACCTTGGATATAATGGGACCAACTTGTAAATTTAAATAACTATGGCCATAAGAATTAGTGCGGTTACCTTCGAAATACCTCATTACTATGGGATGTTGTATGATCTGGTTCTGTGGAACCTGTACAACCTTGAGCGTCCTGAGCATAATGATATTATCAGCTACTCATGTGTCGATAAGGGCCCTCATAAATTCGGCCTCCTTGACGTGAGCGGTGACGTACAAGTCTCGATTGTGACCTTCTTCTACCATCATGTCCTCCTCGGTGAAGGTGACGCTATTTATAGTTGGGCTATCTGATATAGATGTTTCTATTTCCATCGGTAATGGCGTTAGATGTGTCTCAACAGCTATGCGGTTGGGAGAAACAAAGGTTTCGATATGTTGATCCTTGGAAAAGTGAAGAAGCTCACACAAGCTTTAAATTAGAAACATGACATCTTGATCTACGGGTTTTTCTGTAGTGGTGAAGCTCCCGAAACAGTGAGGTGGAGAATCACCAGTCAAAAAATATATCCCTGGTTCTGTAGAGCCTGGGCCTCGTTCGAAAGCGCGACGATACCCTACTTCTTCTATTAATTTGACAAGGGAAGAGAATAAATCACCTACGGCATCTTCCGGTCTCGCTAGAATTCTTGCTTGAGATTCTTGTCTTTGTGTCAACCTATCCATAGTGATTGGTGTTTTGGCTCATTCGGTGGTACCGTTGGTGAGGCTCAGGTTGATAGCGACATTGACTGTTGGAGAGTAGTTATGCCCCTCACCATTGATATTGGTAGAAAAAATGTTAGAATTGGTGGTAGTTGAATTATACCTATGACCAACCATTTTTAGATGATTGAAGAATTGATTTTCAGGTGGTTGATTAATGGATTGTTCTATGTGGCAACTAAATCAGTTTTTTGATTAATCTATTGCTAGTAAGGGTTAGGATATCCGTAATTTTTGAATAAATCCTACACAAATAGAGTATGTGAGACCTTGCAGAGGGATTGTGTGGAGCTATCACGTGTAAAAGCAACACTAGAAAGTGAACCTTGCGCTAAGAGTTTAACTACTAGAATCAACCTATAAAGTCATTAAATATAAAGCATTTGAAAAAATTACATTTAGAGTGCACTACTTCTAGGTGGTTTAGACAAATAGAATCTGGTATTCGAGCGCTTCGGTATCCAGTGACCAAAGGACTTTTTAGGACAACATTACTCTAGCTGTTATCTTACGGTTGGTAATAATCTGTGATGGATGAAGAATAGATTAGTATACTAATTCAATGATTGTTTAGTAACGAAGAAGGATTCCCTAATCATAATTCTCTCCGTTGTTTACAACTTAATCTTTTAATTGCTTTCTTATTTACTTTGCTTAAAACCTAAAACAAAAACCCCTTTTATGACACTTTAAACAACTGAAATATCTGCTCCTCGTGGGAACGGATCTTATAAACTGCTATATTATTCATTAGTAAAGTAGAAGATAAGTGAAATAATTTGTGCACCTACAACACACATTATCCATTCATCTTAAGGCCATCACCAGCTCATCAATTTAATTAACTCTACCCCCATTTCTAGTCTCAACATCAATTTCAGAATCACCACTTCAAACCCTAATTATTCAATTCTTCAACAAAATGATTCCATAATCTCGATTAAACCATAACCATTTTGTTATTCATCTCTCAATAGCTTAATTCACTTATCAATTTCATAAATCTCAAAATTCAATCTGAAACCCTAATTTCGATTTCATCTCAGGAACCCTAGATTTTTAATTCGAGCTATTCTTCAACCTTATACTCTAATACACATCAAATACATCTCTAATCCTTCTCCTGGAACATCAATTTCACATTCAACATCAAATCATAGAAACCCTGATTTATGATCTCCCAAATTCATATTTCTTCTTCTTATCTTTCTTAACCAACATCAACACCACCACCAACAACACTCCCATAATCGTTCTCCTCTTCTATCAATCTTAAATTCTTGATTTCGCCTATAATTTATTCACAGAAGAAGAGCAGGGAAGAAAGGGAGGATAAGCAGAAGAAGAAGAAGAAGAAGAAGAAGAAGAAGATAAAAAAGAGAATGGAATTCTCTCTTCGATTTGGTTTTTAAGCCAAATGAGATTATTAAGGCACCCATCCATTTGATATGGGCCGCCAAAAAAATATGATTGTAAAACTAATAATTGGGGTGCACTGAGCGAAATTACTTGGCTTCCTTAATAGTGTTTATTTATAAAATTGACCATTTTACCCTTCAATTACAATTTAAATGATTTTTTCTTCATCCGGTATCCAAATGACGCGTTCGAGTAGTATGTTTCGCATAATTTTTCGAGATTTATCTAATAATATTATTTGTTTTTCCAAATTATTATTTTATTAATTATTAAAAGTAATTATTCAAACTTAATTAATTGAGTCATTGGCGGTGAAATCGTCTCTTGACCGGTCAAATAGGGTTGACAAGCTTGTGTGTCCTTACAAATTGGGTATACCGACCTAGCCGTAGAAACAAATCACGGTCACTTATGGTTAGGTTAGGTCATAAACCCAGTCGTAAGTTAAACTTGGGGAACTTATAATTGATTTTTGTAATTAAGCCATCCCTAAAACTGACACAATTTAGGGAATGTTACGTTTACGGTTAGGATTCCTGACCGTATGCTCAACTCAGGGTCATTTACGGTTAGGTTAGATCATAAACCAAGCCATAAGTTAAATTTGGGGAACTTACGGTTGCTTTTTGTAATTAAGTCAACCGTAAAACTGACACAAATTAGGGAATGTTATGTTTACGGTTAGGATTCCTGGTCGTAGGCTCAATTCGGGGTCACTTACGGTTAGCTTTTGTACTGAAGATAGCTGTAAACCTGACAGAATTTCATGTATAGTTGTCTTACGGTTAGGTTTTTCAAGTACTCAACCTAGCTAAGTGATCCTGAATTTTTATTTTTTGCTCAGTTATGTGATATTTTTCATTGTATTTGTAATGACATAAAAAAAAATTAAAATCATTCATTCAAGCTTAGTTAATATCCATAACTAAAGAAGTATATATCCTTCCAAATCCATAAACCAACACTACCACAAAGTCTTAGCTCAAAATAAATTAAAAGTACTAAATATCCATATTCCTAAATAAAAAAAGTTCAAGCTAACAAACATAAATTTTCATCTTCACCACCAGTACGACCACCACGGGTACGTACACCTTGACATCTTCTTTTTCCTCCACCTCGACATCCACCTTGAGCTTGATCTTGAACAATTTCTTTATTGTTACATGAACCTCTGCTAGCTGAAGAATCAGTGGGCGTAATTGATTCATCGCTAGGTGAAGTAGACCTACCTCTCTTGGAACCCTTCGGTTCTTCGTCATCGCTATGCTCATAGAGACGTGCTTTATCAGGGTCAAGAAAATGATCAATATTCCTTCATAGTATTCTTTGATCTACAACCCTCAACACTTTTACAACAACAATACAACCGCTCATGTCCTTCAACAACCACTTGGTTGACCTATTTCATATCAAAATTCAAACTTTATACTTATACAAAAATTGAAAAACTTATACAATAAGAAATAAAATAGTATCATAAGATATCTCACCTTCCAATAATTTGCACCCTTCGAGGAAGTTGGTGATCCACCTTGTTGTTAAAATATGGTATCGTTTTGGATCCATATTTATCACATAAGTATAGCCAAATTGGAAAAACCAAGTCAAGTAATCTTCCTCGGCTACTTTTGTGCCATGAAAGGAACTGAACCCAGTCTTATCCATTTGGTAAAGGGCTTCAATGCGACCGTTCCAAGCGTCGACCGATACAACAAGATCGTAAACCAATCTCACATTGTTATCTGAAAGGAGTGAGTGTGCTTTGTTCACTCTAAAGAGTTCCTGCCTAACAACTCTCTAGACAATGCCAATTTGACGGAGAGTTCTACGAGAGTTGTAAATCACGTACCCTGTTTGGATGATACAATGATCCATTGTAGGTCGAGACATCGGTAAATGTATGAGCATCATTTTCATCATCATTGAGATTAAGGTACGGGTCAAACACCACATTGTCAACTGTTAAAGTGCCCAAAGTAGTCCTCATCTCAACCATCTTAGCCTCTTTCTCCTTTTATTGATTTCCTGAGAAGGGATATCTGCTTCATGTACGACTAGAGGGAAAGCCAACCTTCATCCTACTTTCGGCTCAAGGTAGGTAAATGGTCGTAAACGTATGACTGCATACAAAAAAATTATATTACACATAAATCAATATAAAATTAGAACAAACTTTGTAAATAAAGCACAAAAATTACTTGGAGAAAGCCAACATTCCCCGCAATTTTTGTGGCATTCCACCTTGAATCTTTACCAAGACTGTCAAGTAAGAAAGAAAGGGCTGTAGTTCCCCACGAATAATGTGTTACATGGTTGTTCTCCGAATCAACACTGAGATATTACAATAGCTGTAGATAGCAAGCATTCAACCTGTTACCCGAAATATCGGGAATAATTATTGTGTCAAGTGCATACAACAAGTAAGATGTTGTTGTATATCTAACACTTGCTTTATCCATCTCCCTCACCTTGGAATTCTCAAACTTTTCCTTCAGACAAACCAAATTTATCTTTCTTGCAATAGGAATCTGTAAAAGTCCACCATCCTTTTTACTTATCCTCGTTCCCTTTGGCTTTGCTCCGCCTCCTATCTGAAACTCTTATTCGGCTTCATGCTTGTTTTATCCAAGATATTCTTCGACCAACTTATAAAGATCTTCAAACATAAGAGCATTATCGAAACCCTCATACACGGCTTTTCCATCCACGATCATGCCTGTAATTTGGAGAGAATCGTCTGGAGTGATAGTCATTTCGCCGATCTGAAGGTTAAAAGTTGTTGTCTCGGGAAAGAACCTCTCCCTAAAGGAACAAACAGTAACAACATCAAATTGCTTCTGCGATGAGGATATTCCATGCCATAACCCCAAAGTTTGTACCAAGGCTACCAGCCCTTCACTCTCTGTATCCAAGGGACAAAAACTCTCCATCTAGTGTTTGAGTTTCGGGTCCGTTGTCGTATGATCCTACATAAATGATATAATTGTTTAGAAATAAAAAACCATGGTAAATACATTAATAATAATATATATAGTTATAGTTTTACATTAGAATAGAGTATTACCTCTGCCAAACAGACCCTTGCAGCCCATGAATCTTGGTAACAAAATAAGACGGAAGACTTATCACTTGGCTCACCCCAAGGTCTTCGATTCGCCTTTTCGGGGAAAAAAAACAATATCGTCATGTTTTGCTGCAGAATGAGTTGGTTTTTTCTCTTTTCCTTTCAATTTAGCATCAGAGGGACCAACCGATAAACGAACACTTGTTTTATCCCATCTCTTTCTTGAATCTCATCTTCTTCTTGTTGAGAAACCACAAGTCGACGTTCATTTTCTTCTTCTCTAGGTTAACTGATGATTAGTCTACCTGGTTTCCTTTTTCTTGCACCCAATGGTTTACTTTGATAAGGGGCTGGAGTCGGCTTATTTATTGGTGTTATTTCTTATGTTCTTCTTTTCTTTTCCTTTCGATTCCTAAAACAAATTAAGAAGTCATAATTAATACATATAACAACAAAACAAAGCTCAACAGTTGAAAAACAAAACAAAAAAAAAAACTCAGGGTCACTTATGGCTGGGAAAATTAGTCTACGGCTGGGAACCATGGTCCTATAGTTGGGTCATATATGCTTACGGTTAGATTTTCAAAGTATTGATCTAGCTGTAAAAAATGTGATTTTTTTAATGAAATCTAGGGTCACTTACATCTAGGAAACATTTCATACTATTGGGGAATGATATAGTTACCGCTGGATTTCTCTTAAAAACGACATAGACGTAAACAAATATATGTACTAACTTGTAGTTAGGAATTTCTAACCGTAAAAAATAAAAATTATTCATTTACGGATGGGAGTTCGTAGTTTCCCAACCGTAGTTGCCAAAAATTACTTATATACGGTTGGGAGTTCATCATTTTCCAACCGTATAACTATATTTACGGTTAGAAAATCAACCTTACCTGGCCGTATGCAGTTTTGAAACTGAAATTCTAAACCCTAATTTCATCAAATCTAACCTAATTATGCAATCCAATTTATATAAAACAGGGTGGGTTTTTCGATTCCTACGTTATACGAGTCATTTGAGGCGGATTCACAAGAGTTTGCTCTTCTTCACTGGTCGAATCTTGATTTGGCAGTTCGGGTTTTTCATCCAAACTTGAACTTGCATTTTATTCTTGATTAACTGGTTGTTTTCCTTATTTTTGAGTACCACCTTTGGCCATTTGCTTCGATCATATTTTGTTTTATAGAAAGTGTATAGTCGGCGATGAATAATTTTGAGAATCGATGATTAGTCGTCGTTTGAAGAGGAAAAATAGAGAAGAAGAGAAGAAACGAAGGAGAAGAAACGAAGGAGAAGAAATGGAGGAGAAGAGTTTATTTTTAGTTTGATTTAGGTTTCATAATGAATGGTGTCTTCATTTTTAAAATGTTAAACTCTTGCATCTTTATTATCTTTGTTTTGATCATTGTTTAGTTCTCTTTATTATTGGACCAGTTCTAAAACATCTTTGAAAAAACCTTTCAAGTTTCCAATTCTCGGATTAAGAATGGATGTTTTAGTTTTCATATTGATATAGTATGGAATGTGTAAGTTAGTGAGTCCCCTTTAAGTTATATTAAAAGTTGTATAACACTAGAATTAGATTGTCCCATTGGAACGAAATGGAGTTTGGAGATATTCATCAGAACATTAACAAACTCCAACATCAACTTCAATGTATCCAGAATGAGCCTATTTCTACAAGCATAAATTTATAGATAAGTTTGTTCAAGACATGGACAATAACACTAGATACTTTCAATCCATAATCAATATGAGAATGTATACGAACAATATCCATGCTCTAAGGGATGTAATGGTGTGTGGTACAATGATATGCCAGATATTGCCAATTTTCTTACTTCTCATTTTAGTAAGGTAAATAGTATTACTAAACCAAATTTATTTCTTGAGGTCATTGATGGCGTCCCTGTTTATTTTTATAATGTTATCCATGTTATTATTATTATTTTATTTTATGTTATCATTGTTATGTTTTTAATGAGTTTTTCGTCTAGTGATAATATCGAAACCATAATTAAAGGTAAAGCTGACAATGAATATCTATTTACCGAGAACTAAATCAGATCCGAGTGATTTGGTTCTGGTTCCTAATTTCGTAACCATCAATGGTATGGGGTCCTAACTGGGTAGACCCGAATGGTTTTTATTAACATCTTATTCTTATCAGGTATATCCTTCGGTTACCCGTGGGTAATCAAAATCCCTGATTTCTTAACCATTTTTTGGATTTTTGTTCTTGTTTACTCCTCCCACGAGAAGAAACTAGTCATTTTTTCTAAAATTTACTATCATTTTTAACATTTCTTTTTGTTTTTCCACAAGAAAAAGCAGTTCAAAGTTTCCGTTCTACTATTCTTCCCTGATTCCTAATAACACATAGACTGTGATATTCTGTTTACACTTCTCCTTTATGTGTTGTATGTTTAATTGGTTCAGTTCTTAGTGTATGTTAGCATCGTTACAGCCTTTTTTCTGTGTTAGTGTTAGTCTTTCAACTTAATATATAAGTTTTTGTCGATTATTAGTTTTGGTTAAAATAAATTAATTGATGATGAGTGCCTAATTTATATATTTGTAGAGATGAATTCATACTTGATTTTAATATATTTCTTTCATTTTACCTTGTATTACTCTTGTTTTATTTTATTTGTTTAATTAGGTGAATCATCTAAATCAATGGAAATAACTCTAAAGATGTCAATGGAGTAAAGTACCATAAGGACCCAAGACCAAATGGAGCGACGAATATGCATCAAAAGTGGATAAAGGAAGAGAAAAGAGCTTGGTTGGTTCAAACAAGCCAAAAAAATCACTCAATTCCGATACAAAACGAAGAAGTTATGAGGAAAACACCGAAGCCCACTTGGATTTGGTTTTTGTTGGTTGTTGGAACTGTGAGTGAAGGAAAAGAATGAGTGTGTTTTGGGCTTATGTTTGGACGATATTTTACCCTAATTTGAGAATTTTACAAATTTTGATACACAGACTTTATACAAACACTTTCTTTTTACCTAGGTTTCCTAATGTGATGAGGATTAATATGAGGAGGTTCTAAAAGTCTATATAAATGGAAGCTTAGGACAACCTCTAGACACATTATTTTACCCATTTAAAGGGAGGAACTAAGATATTTTACTCTTAAATTTTTCCATGGGTTTTGACAAACCCGTGAGTATGTAATTTTTCTTCTTATTGGTTAAAGATATAGTCAAATATTGTGAACATGTTGCTTGAATTGATGAATTAGTTATGTCTCATAATTATCGTTCAAATTCTACCGTGTATAACAATTGCATGCTTGACCTATTCAATATGATTGAACGCTTGTTTCTTTAAGGTGCAAATGAAGTGCACATATGTATATTCATATCTAAATCATTTAGGGTTGGTTAATACGAAAAATTTGATAATCCTTGAATACAAGTAGTATCGTGTAATTATATATTGACCGTAATGGAAAAGCTTTCATATCGTTACATGTAGAACTTGACGTTTGTTGAATTGGCTACTCGGGTTTGTCAATTGCATTGATTAACCTATTTCACGGATTTTAATGTTCTTAGAGAATTAAACCTAATTGTACGATATATTGGATTGTTTTCTACATATAATTCGTACGCACATCGCCATGGGTATAATGACTCTATGAGATTAACGGAATAAATTCGAGATGAAATATTTTAGGGATTTTGATAATGAGAGGTTAAATATAAATTCTTGTTATTAATTTAAGTGCATGTTTTGTGATGGAAGATGAAGCCTTAACCAATATTTCCCAACTTTCCGCTTGTCCGTAAATACTTCTGCTTTATTTTAATTTACTTTAAGTTAGTTTAACATTTCAACAAAACCCACTTGGTGACTTAAGTCTTAAGATTTCGAAAGAAAATAAAAATTATATGCTCTCTAAGGGAGTGAATTCTTACTTGCCACTCTACTCATTATTTTAATTATAAGAAATATTTTGACTGATTTGAGACCCATCAACTGATCCAATACAAACGTAATTATTTTCCTCTCCATTAGTGATCAATTCCATCTCTATTAACAATCATTTTTTAAGTATGTTCTACTCTTCCTTGATTTGATTCCTGATAAGGGTTCAACTGCTCATTCATTTAATCATATAGTTTCCCATATTCACGTGTACGCGATGAATAATAGACAGAAACATATGCGGGTTTGTATAATCCCTTTCCTTTTACTTATGTTTGTAAATTGTTCATTCCTAATATTACGCAATGGAATGTTATCTGTCATTGAATTATTCTTTTAGGATTGTGCTTCTAAGAATGAGAGGATGCTCTATCTAGGACCCATATAAAAAGGGTAACTTTTATATTAGGAGTGCCTACAACACTCTCAACAACTTTAATGTTTTTAATGTCTCTGCTCAATTTTTTTGTTCCCATTACTATTTGGAAACATTTGTGGAAAACTAACTTCCACAGAAAACTAAGTTGTTTATCTGAAAAAGTCGCAAAGACATTATTCATAATATGGATAAAATAGATTTGGTGTAAGGATAATATTGACTAGTGTTGCAGTCTTTTTGGTGTGGGTTGGAGACGGTAAATCAATTATTTCTTGATTGTTCTTATTCTAGATATATTTGGCTGGGTGTGAACGTCATTACTTTACAATTATCTTCCCCAAATGCTAGCTTTTTGATGTGGGTTGTTAGCTGATTCTTCCCTCCAGCTTCTTCTAAGACAGTTCCTCTATTGATTATGACTATTTTATTTGATGATGACAAAACTTGGATGATCTGGGAAGATAGGTGTTATACCGTTTTCCAGAATACTAAGTTTAATAAGTGGTTTACCGTAAAGAAAATTCGTTATCTCACTAATCAGTGTAGCTTTATGGTTACTGAAAATAATGGTACTGACACTTTACCAAGTTTGCAGGTTAAAGATTGGTTTCCTCTTGAAGCAGACTTTATGAAGATTAACATGGATGCCTCTTATGTTAAGTAAACAGGAAAAATTGGAATTGGATAATAATTTGTGATTGTGCTGGTGCATGCCATGGAGCAAAAGGAAAATTTATTGGTGGAGGATTAGATGTTGATCATGGTGTTGGGCGCAATAATCAAAATGAAGAAAATTTAAATAAATAAAAGTTATTGATACTTAGCTCTTTTATATTGGAAGTGATTGATTTTACGCAACGGATAAGCTCCCAAGATCTCCGCAACAGCAACATGGCAAAACTTTGGAAAACAGAGTGAGTCACGTGTTCAACACGCTGTCCTTAAGACATTAGCGCCCGGCTACACCCAAAAGTGATGCTATAGCCTCCACAGGGCGGATGCCTCCAGGATAAAACACCCTACTACACCTACTACTAGCATATGCAATAGATGCTCAACTTGAGCTTGGCAACTCCGAAAAAACCCTTAAGGAAAATCTCGAAAACTTGAGAAACATGATATAAAAAAATTATTATTCTTTTGGTATCTCCAAAAATATGGAGAAACCTTTTTTCCTAGGATTGTCTCTATAGGTTGAGAAAAGCTTGTTTATAGAATAACCTAGTACAACTTAAGAAGAGGGATTTCCCCGATGTGCGACTAATAAGTTTATATATTATATTAAAAAAATTTAAGATTGGAAACTCCACGATGTTGGACTAATAGTTTTTCAATTCACAAAAGAAAACAAGATTTATTTATTTTCTTAAAACCTTAAAATTATATTTTATATATATTATTTTCCAACACATGGTAAATAGAATATGGAATGCTTAGCAATAAATGAAGCAGTTTGTTGGGAAGTATCTCTGGGCTATAATAAAATTGTCTGTGAGGCTGATAATGAATTAGTAATCAAACTAATCAATGAATCCAATTTGTGTGTTCATTCGTTAAATCCGGGGATTATCCATCACATTAAACATCTTTTTTTGGGTAGAAATTATTGGTTATGCAAGTCTTTTAATCGAACTTGTAATACATCTATAAACTCCTTGACTAGCGAGAAAAGCTAGAGCTGGTTGCTTTAGTTTTGAATATTTTCGAAAACTTTCCTCTTGAGAGCAAGGTTTATAGGATAAAGTATTTTAACACTATACCTTTCAAAATGGATGAGAATAGAATCGAAGGAGTGTTTCAATACGTGGTAGATGGATTAGAGACAACACGAAAGATTTTCTGATGTGTAGTAAAAAAAATATGAAACAGGCGACAAACGAAGTCTGTCCTATATAATTAGACTCTCAAACCCATAGTCCGTAGGGGTGTCAACGGATCCGATTTCTCCCGGATACAACTAGATCTGAAATCGGACCCGATTAAAAAAAGGCGGGTATGGGTCCTAATTTAGCGGACCCGAAATCGGATCCCATTAAAAACCTAAATACCCGTCGAGTCCGGATAGTTAATGGGTCTTTGAAAATCTATTATATCTTTTGATAAATTTATTTTATCTTCTTCATGTTGGCTTGAATCTAATAAATTTTCATACGAAGTCATTACTAGTTAAAATTTTAAAATTTTAAGTGAAATTAGCAACATAATAACTATTCGGGTACCCGATACCCTCTAGGACCCGAAAGATTATCGGTTCCTAACGGTTCTACCCGCCGGGTACCAATATTGTTGATGGGTCCAATTTTGGAACCCGGACCCAGATCCGATTAACCCGGTTTCCTGGTAATCGGGTATCCATTGACATCCCTAAATTAGTCCTTGCTCTGACACTCAGTTAGTTTTATTGAAGGGGAGAAACTCTCAACCCCATAGTCCTTGCTCTGATACCCAGTTATAGGGCTGCACATGGGTTGGTTTGTTTTTAACTCGGACCGGACCGGTCCAAACAAAACAAAAAAATATAAAAACCAAAAATCGAGAATCCGAAAAAAAACCCGAAAATCAAAAACACCCATTCTATGTGGTTGATTTTGGTTTAGAGTTACAAAAGAACAAAAAATTCCAAAAAAAAGAAAAACAGACTGGAAAAAAAAATCCTAAAAGTTAATACCAAAAAAACAATAAAAAACTAAATAATATGTATCCAACTTTCCACCATAGAATAAAATATTGGTGAGTTTGGTTGTAGAATTCACAATTCCGAAGAATTTATAATCCCATGGGATTATAAATCCTTCATGTGTTTGGTAACTCACTTAAAATACCTAGGATTCATAGAATTCCCTTGTTTAAATTCCATGTACTGTTTGGCATTATCCTTATAATCTTAAAAATATATATGGAATTTTAGGATTAAAAAAAAAGTGGGTCCACAAATCCTTTGATAAATTTCCTAGCAAATCTTAAGGGGAGGGGTTGGAATCCATACAATGGATTTGCTGGAGAAATAATCTCGTAGGAAATGTGATTCCATAAAATTTGGTCAACCAAACGTATCGAGGGAAATATAATTCCACCAAATCACCGGAACCCATAAATTCCACTTTTAAAATTCTACATCCAAACCCACTATATAAACTTTAGTGAATATACTAATAAATTATAAATATAGCAGTTAATATTAAATCATATAAGTATAAATATATATGTGATAGGTTTGGATATAGAATTTTAAAGGTGGTATTTATGGATTTAAGGGATACAGTGGAATTACGTTTTTCTCGGTACGTTTGGTTGTCCAATCCCTTGAAATCATGTTTCATATGGGAATCACTTTTCCAGCAAATCTTCTGTATGGAGTCCAACCCCTCCCCCTAAGATTTATTGGGAAACTTATCAAGTGATTTATGGACCTATTTTTTTAATTCTAAAATTCCATATATATACAATTTTAGAATTCTAAGGGTAATTCCAAACTGTACATGGAGTTTAAAACAAGAAATTCTATAAATCCTTAAGTAAGTTATCAAACACAAGGGATTTGCATGAATTTCGGAATTTGTAAATTTTGTAACCAAACCCACCAATTTTTTACTTTACTTTGGAATTTTATAAACACCAATATCTTTTTTAAGATCTATCAATAGAAAATATCCAAGCAAACTATTAGGATTTAAGTTGAAATATTATTTATTTAATTTATGCATTGGGATAATTAGTTACTTAAGAAAAACAAACTAATTTGCTTTAACCATAATGAATTGAACTTATAATAAATTAAATTTTAAATTCTAGTTATAAATAAAATTCTGTTGAAAATAACTCAAAGAAACTGGCTGGATGGTTTTGGTTTTCAAAAGGGAAATTTATTGAATTGGATAAAGATCCATGACCCATTTAATCTAGAGTTCAGTGGGAATATAGTTTATCTGGAGGTCCAAAAAAGTTTTTAAAAGAGTAAATTACTTATCTACCCATCGAAATCAAACGTGTGAAATCAAAAACTGAAATTTAGGGCGTTACTGAAACTAAAATCTCGGGCATTAAAACTAAATCGAAAATCAAAACCGAACCGAAGATTCAATATTATTCTTCTCAAATTAGAATAAAAACCGAAGATTCAATATCTTTTTGATGAAATCAAAATCAAAACTGGAAATTCAAAATCGAATCAAAACCAAATCCAAAATAAAAAATCAAAACCGAAGATTCAAACAAATCATCAACAAAGAAGAAGAAGATCTCTATTAGTCGCCAAGAACAGTACATATTGTTATATACTGAAGGAAAATATGTACTAAAGGAAAAATTTTATGATCCCACGATACATATTGGTATGTATTGAAGGAAAATAGGTATTGAAGGAAAATGTGTATGATCCCACAATACATATTGATGTATACTGGAGGAAAATATGTACTGAATGAAATAGATTAGATGATCCAACAGTACATATTAATCCAACTGTATGTATTGATATGTACTGAAGGAAAAAGTGTATGATACCACAGTACATATTTTCCTTCGTACATATTGATATGCACCGAAGGAAAATATGTATCAAATAAAAAAAAGTATAATCCCACAGTACATATTGAATAAACAACCTTTAAACATTAAAAAAATAAAAATAACACTAACCGAAACAGAAAAGAGGAGTAATCATCACTTTAATCGACTAAATCATATTGTTTGAATATGCAAACTTCATCTTCCAACATTGAATATCAAATCAAGATGGAGAAGATTAAAAAGTTTAAACAAAACCCAAAAATTGATGAATTTGTATCTTCTTCTTCTTCTTCTTCTTCTTTACCGAAATCATCTTCTTCTCCTTCTACAGATCTAAAATTGAAAACCTAAATTACAGAGCACTAGCAGAAGCAGATAGGAAAAGAAAACATATCTGAAATTGAATTCAACAAAAAGCAAAGAAAAAAAATCCTGAACCGATCTTTAGAACGAAAGAGATGAAGGTTAGTTTCCGATCACCAGCAAGGAAAGAAAAAAAACGGATCTCAAATTGAGCTGAGAGTAGTTTGCGTTTTAAATTTTGTTAGAAAAAGAAAGAGTTGAAGAATAATTTTGGAATAATTGAAAAAAGTATTTTTCGTACGTGTACAAAACCTGGAGATAAAAATTTTGGTCCAAAAACATATTTTTGGACCACCGAATAAACTATCTCTAATGAATGAACTAACTACTAAATGGGTCCTGCCGAATGGATTAACCAGTAATTCCTAGTTCTTAAAATTATAAACCAACATGGTTGGTTTCATTTTTGGGTTTTTGTAAAAGATATTGGTTTAGTTTTTGGGTATGACCAATGTAGTCAATATCGGATTTCGGTTTCTACCGGTCGAGAGCGATACACTGGTACACCTTTGTATCGGGGAGATTTCGGTTCCAAATATCGGTAAAATATCGTCCCACACATTTTATATCTATAATTATTATATTAAACGTTTTTTTTCATATTGGACCTATTAAGATATAAAACTAGTACTCATTTTTCTAAAATACTATAAAAAAACATGAGTAACAATTGAAAATCCTAGAACTAGGATAAAACAATTCATTTTATTTTATTTTATTTTATTTTTATTTTTATTTTGGTCATCTCGGTCATTTCGGCCATTTCAGCCATATCGATTAACTCATTTTGGATCATCCCGATCGAAATTATCGATCAAATACCGTATCGACGATATAGCATATCTCATCTCAAATGAGAACAGAAACCGATATCACCGGCAAGATTTCAACCATATCGACCAAAATTGACTACACTGGTATAACACCGAACCGAACCGAACCATGCTCGTGCCTACCCAGTTAGTTTTAATAATGGAGAAAATTTTGGAAACGAAATATTTTGGTGAGAGTATGGTGCTCCTTTCCAAATCCCAAGGTTCAAACACTAGTAGGACCCACCGCATTAAGTTAGTTTCTCTTGTGAGTTGACTATTGATTGAATTTTGGTTGCAAGTTGTAACCTGATTGCATTTATATACATCCTCCTCGAGTCGGATTGATTCCAAAAGTTGTATCTTGAAACGATTGAACCTTCTTCTTCTTCTCCATTTAAGGAATAATCTCAAGGGGAAGGTGGCGTTGTTGACAGGCGGTGGTTCTGGCATTGGTTTTGAGATTACGAGTCAGTTTGGTAAACATGGAGCCTCAGTTGCGATCATGGGACGTCGCAAAAACATACTCGACTCTGCTGTCTCTTCTCTTCGCTCTGTAGGAATTCTCTCTCCCCTTTTTCTTTTTTGATAAATGTTTTAAAGAAAAGTGGTGGATTTGGAAATATTTGGTGAGCACACATTTGGGGTGATGATAGGGCTGATCTCGTGTGACTTTCATTAGGAAAATCATAACTCTTTGGCGGAATTGCAAGTTTTGGAATTAGTTAATTTCAGTCTACATCATGAAAACAATGTACTCGCCTGAAATCACTCATGGATTGCTCATCATTCTCCGGTGAGGTTTATGAGACTTCGAAAGATCCCTGTCTGTTCACATCATAAAAAACTCCAGAGGAGAAATAAGTTTGTTCACAAATAGAATCATAGATGGTGATAAATTAACATAACGAAAACAGATTATGAAGTTTGTTCTGTTTCTTTGCTGGCAAAGTGAACCCCTAAGGCTTCCAACCTTTTTTATTTCTGTGTTCTCTACTGTGGTGCTGGCTGATGACCAGCGGTTGGGAAGTTATCATCTGTATGTTCACAATATATTCATTTCATGCCGAAGCTTTCTTTTGTGCTCAAATACCAATGATATACTTTCTTGAATTAACTACGCATTTACTTTGCTCTACATATTGCTTAAGTGTGCATTTTCACTGCTCGTATCTGCTAGTAAGGCTCATTCTTACATCAACAGAAAAACCTGACTCAATTAAGCCGCTATTTGTTAAGAGGATATCATTGAAGTGAAGCATTATGTAGTAAGTATATTTTTGTGTGTTCAATCACAATCAAAATGGAATTGCGCATCACACTGTTCCTAGTAGGCTAGCACACTGCATTTAAAACTTTGAGTCTGTCTGTCTGGGTCTAAGTAACACTTATCATACACCAACAAATGTTCTATATAACCACAATTGACGTGTCAAACAACTTAATGCCTGTGCAGAGCACTCTGTTATTTACAAGTTAGTTAGTATCATCCTGGCTTTAATTTGTATTTATTTGGGAATGTCTTTTCTTCCTATATTGCAGGCAATTGGGCTAGTGGATGATGTCCGCAAGAAGGAAGATGCAATCAGAGTTTTGGAATCAACTGTTATACATTTTGGCAGACTTGACATACTTGTAAATGCTGCAGCTGGCAACTTCCTTGTGTCTGCAGGGGATTTATCGCCTAATGGATTTCGGACAGGTAGAGTATCTTCTCATTCGTGATATCTGTTGAAGTTTCTAATCGTAATGACAACCTTGGAATTCCGCGGAGAAAACTGAGCACAAATATCAGGAATAGCTTGATCAATTGGCAGCTGAGTTGAGATTCCGGTGTTGATGAAACCTCGTAAGGGGTTTTTATTCATCTTTGAAATTAGCTCAATATCAGTGAACCTGTTATCGTTTTACTTATTTAGTTGAGAGGCAGGTGTCCATTACCCGAAGTCTCAACAAGGGTATTGAGTTTTACGGTCCAACCAACTTTATAAACGGATCAAAAGTTAGTTGGCTAGGTGAATTTTAGACTGTGATTGTATCGGCCAATAGACCAACCCGTCTTCAAATGTTCTGGCCGAAGTGTTCTTATTCGCTTCTTAACATCTTCTGTAGTTATGGATATTGATTCTGTTGGCACATTTAGGCACATTTACAATGTGCCATGAAGCACTGAAGTATCTTAAGAAAGGAGGAATTGGTAGGGACATCTCTAGTGGTGGAACAATTTTGAACATAAGCGCAACATTGCATTACACGGCTTCTTGGTATCAAATTCACGTTTCTGCTGCCAAGGTTCGTAGATGCATCTAGCTTGTTTTTCTTTGAGTTGGTGTTTTTTTTTTTGATATTCCATGTCAAACAGGCAGCTGTTGACAGCATTACAAGGTCATTGGCATTGGAATGGGGCACTGATTATGATATTAGGGTCAATGGAATCGCACCAGGACCTATTGAAGGTACTACTGGACTTAGTAAGCTTGTACCTGACGAGGCAAAGAATAAAATTGAAGAGTACTTGCCCCTATATAAATTGGGGGAAAAAAGGGATATTGCTATGGCTGCTCTCTATTTAACATCAGATGCAGGTTAGTAACTTTATGATCCCTCAAATATTGCTGAGATTATTTCTTTGTTTGCTTAGAAACCAAATTTAGCTGATATATAATCTAACATCCTTTCAAGACTTGAGGGATGGTTGAGATTAGATATTTGTCTATCTCTTCCTCCAAAAGTGAAACCTTAAATAACTGCACCTTCTCTTGCAAGGAATTGAACTTAAACTAGTAGTATCAAAGAAAGAACATATATGGGTTATCTGTCTTGGACAAATACAACTTGGGCATGGTAATGTCCATATACCAATTCTTCCATGCATAATGTTGTGGTTAGTTAAAGAATCAAGTATGATCTCATATACACATAATCTTCTGAGAAAAGCCAAAGGAATTATAAAATTTAAAGTGGCTAGAACAAAAACTCGGTTGATTCAGTTTTTCATTTGAAAATTTTTATCTGTGGTTTTTTGCTTCTATACTGGTTCAGTGTGATTAGAGTCATTAGACCAACAATGACGAAGAAGTATGCAGGTCATATACTCCGGACATAAATATAACTTGAGCATGCTATGTACAAATTCGAGTGAGAGCACTTAAATTATACCCACTCGGGCCACTCCACCGTTATTATTATATCAAGTACTATATATTTGAATATTTTCTTCCCCTTTAGTGGAGCTTCTCATTTTTGTCGATTATGGTTGCATATGTCATCTTATCTGAATCACTCTCGTTAAGTTCTTAAAACTTGGTGAGTTGATGTAGAACTACTCTAACCAATGTTCTTTGCTGCAACTTATGAAAAGGTAAATACATCAACGGAATGACAATTGTGGTTGATGGGGGACTCTTGCTAAGCCGTCCCCGTCACATCTTGAAAGAGATAGTGAAGGAGCTGTCTCGAGTGGTGGAAAAGAGATCGCGGGAAGAAGCATCAAATAGGGTTTTGCCAAGCAAACTCTAAGCTAGAAATCTTGAAAGTTGATGATATTATTATATTAGATTTATTATTCTTAGTTGCGTACGAATCAGTTATTCCTGGAACCAAAGTTAAGCTCAAGATTTCAGCAACAACCTTTTCTCCGAGCATGGTCTACATTCTACAATTTAAATTTGGTGGCACCTTTCATTTCGTTTTCCTTGTATCTCTTTCTTGGTTGCAGGGCTGAATGTGGCCAAATGAATTCTGTTTCTATTAGCCAAAAAGCTAATAAAGCAACCTTTGCAAAACTTGCTTCCAACAGTTATCGATGACACAAGGACGATGCAAAAACAATCGTAAAACCGCCGCCAACCCAGCCTCCCTCAACCCATTATCAGAGAATTATACATATAATGAATTAGTCGAGGAGAAAAGAAATGGAGACAGACCATGGTTTGCATTAAGATATTAACCTTCCCGTACTAATAAAACATCTTGCGCAAATCGAAAAGTGTAACATGGACAATTTTCGGTGGTTGTCCACTAGTGATAACAATTTAAAAGTGATTATGAAGCTGCATGATGATGGCCAGGCCGAATTACGTGATTGTCATAGTGGAAACCACAAAATCAAATTGTTTTTTGTTACCACTTTTTCAGCTGCAACCAGTAAAAAATCTTGACTAATTTAAAATTTATTTATTTTATTTAAGGTTTATCATTAAAAATTAAAAAAATAATATTTTAAAATAAAAACATATCAATCGCCATCGACATTGACTAAAGTCAAGAGAATTTTCGTCGTCCAATATGAGAGTCAGGTTTTTTTTCAACCGATTCGATGCTTCATTCATCTTATTCTTCTTTTCTTCATTGAAGGAAGCATCTGTCTCGATTCCTTCAAGCAAGAACATTTATTTGGTTCGAATTTTTGGTAATTCCTATTTCTTTTCACGCCTGCCTTTTTGTTCCTCGATTCCTTCTCCTTTCACAATTTTTCAGATCTTCTCCACTTCTTCATCCAATGTCTGCACCACGACACCCTACACCGATCTATTTTAACCATTTCCACTACCGCAACTAGTAAATCCTCTAAATCACTCCACCAAGCCTGAAAAAGTTGTTTCCAACTCTGAACTGTTGCACGGCTCAAAAAACTCAGGAGACAGAACTCCTATTCCCCATGCAGAAACGCATGACAGCCCAATTTCCTTATCTTCATCGTCCAATTTTCTCTCGACCAATTCTTCTTTTCTTTTTAAAGACAAATCATCTCAATCCAAATCTCCACATCCTCCTTCTCTAAAAAAAATTCAGTTTCAGAAGCCTTCATTAAAAAAAAAGAATACAAAAAGAAACATCCAGGTCTCACAAAAAATTTCATCAACTCTCTCTGAAGTTTCCCCTCAAGCCCCAAAAAACAAAGATACTCTGATTTTCCAGCATACTGAAAGAATGCAGAGTTTACTCAGGAAACACCATTATCATTGCCTTACTATCAAACCACTTATGTCTTCTTTCACCTATCATGGTCTTAAACAAGCATTGAAGAAAAGATGGAGTCCTTTAGAATTTGAACATTTGGAAAATCTTCCAAATTCTCAGGTTTTCAAACTTGTTTTCTTCAAACATGAAGACAAAACAACAATCCTGCAATACCAACCCTGGATTATATCTAATTAAGTGGTCTTGTTTGAAGATTGGAATGAATATGCGTTAAACCATAATGGATGCTTCAAGACCACAGCCTTTTGGATACAACTTTTGAGTACTGTATTTTTATCTTATCGAAGAAGAATCAATCCAAGCAATTCTCAAAGATACTGGCAAAGTTGTTGAAACAGATATCAAGAGTAGACCAGTTCGAGCCAAGGTTGTTATGGATCTTTCCAAACCTTTCATTCCTGGAGTTCTTCTGGAAATTGTTAGCAAAATATGGATCCAATTTTCCTATGAATACTTACCAAAATTTTGTTTCATGTGTGGTTCTCCGGGTCATGTTTCTCGTGAATGCCCAAATTTTGTTAGCCACGAACATGCTTTTCAGGCAAGTGAGTTCAAATTATTTCCATACTCAAGACTCAATAAAAGGATGAAAGCAACAAATCCTAAAGCACCATTCATCGAGTTCAAAACCATACATTCTAATGAATAAACATCAAAACCCTCTTTCTCCAAATAACCAACCATGCTTCATCAACCAAACAATCCACCCATCATCATCTGAACCCCATCCTACCTTGCATAAATCAAACTCCACTCGTGAAAATAAGTTCCAATCCCGACTCATCTCGCTCCAGAAATGACCAACCAAGAGCTCAAGTGGAACTCTCTTTCACATACCAAATCTGACAACGACTGCAAAACTACTGCACCACTCTTCAACTTCTTACAGTCGCATTTGTTAAGTTTTGAGGCTCGTGCTCAGACACCAAATAGAGTACAGAAAACTTCAGTCTGCCAAAAGAATGTTAGACCAACTTCTGTTTCTGACAAACATTTTTTCAGACGCAACACGTCCTCTGCTGCTATGTCCAAGGATGAACCCAATCACTTTGGAGGTCCCATTCACTATAGGGTTCCAGTTTCTTCAACTGTTGCTAAGGAACATTCCATTCCAATCTTGCAGGATAAAGGAAAAACACGTTCAACCCAAAACCCACCTTCAGTTCAACCTTCAGTCCATGTCATCACACCAAATACTGCACCACTTCTCCACTTCTTCACACCCCAATACTCCCAACTCCTCGCCTCTTTCCTTCAAGACCCAGATGCTAGAGTAAATCTTATAGTATGTAACATTGATGGTAAGCCTCAGGTTAGAGTCACACATAACCACCCATCTGACAAAATTACAATTGTAAGCCCTCAACTGAAAACTTATAAAAGAAGAACAGACAGACCAAAGAAATTGACTCCTTAACATATTAATGTTCTTGCTACTCCAGATTTTGCAGCACCATTACCTCTATCCAAAATTCAAAAATTTGCTTCCTTATCTACTATCCAGGCCAACACATTAAGAATTCAGGTCCTATCATGGGAAATTCCAACTAAAAGATCAAAAAAACAATCATCATGAATACCCACATCACCATCCAAGTTTTCCCCCTCTCAACCAACAACAAAGGAAGAGTTACATCACCTTGATCATACAAGCTCTAAACATGCAACAAATCCAACTCAGCAACTATCGACGGATTTTAAGACTGATGCTGAAGTTTCTTCTCAACCTCAGCGAGGTGTTGGCGAAGAACAACCCTCGCCAACAAAATGAGTTGCATAGCCTGGAAATTTCAAGGAGCCCACCAGACCTTAATAGTTTATAAATTGTGTGACTTCACTCGCATATTTCATCCATAGTTGTTGTTTCTTTCTGAATCTCTTGTAAATTCTAGTTATATGTCTACTCTTCAAAATGGATTAGTTTTCTTTCAAATTGTAATGTCCCTTGTATTGGCCGGAAAGGTGGATTAAGTTTAACGTGGATGGCTAGTCTGAAGGTCACCATTTTATGTGATAATCAAAGTATGATCCATGCTTATATTGAGCCCTTGCATCCTCAAAAAACCTGGTTTTTTACGGGCATTCATGCTCCACCAAACAGTTCATCTAGAAATGACTTTTGGAAATATTTCAATACTTTACTTTCTCAAACTCATTTGTCTTGGATTCTAATGGGTGATTTTAATGAAGTATTGACCAAAAGGAAAAGAGAGGTGGCAAACCAGCTAATGCTACTAAAGCCCAAGGTTTCAAATACTGTATTAATCTTGCTGAACTAATTGATTTGGGCCATCAAGGAGATCCGTATACTTGGTCCAACAATCAATGTGGGAATTCATTTATCCTGGAAAGACTTGATAGGGTGTTGGCAAACCAACAATGGCTCTCTATCCATCCTGCTGCTTTAGTCACACACTTGCCTCGAATTGGTTCGGATCATGCTCCTCTTCTACTTAACCTCAAAGTAATCAACCGTAGAGGCCCCAAAAAATTCAAAATTGAGCATTTTAGTTCATACATCCACAATTGCCAGATATTATCATTCAAGACTGGAACTCAACTTATTGCCCCAATCCTTTTTTGAATTACAATTCCAAAACTAATCAAACTGCAAAGGCTCTCCAGGAATGGCATGGTCGTACTTTCGGTCATCTTCCAGCTTTGATTAGAGCAATAGAAAAACAAGTGCATACGGCTCAACAAAATTGTGCAAGATTTTTCAGATGACCAACTTCACCAATGGCTACAAATTGAACAAGAAACAAGAAACACTCACCAAATTTTAACTCAATGTCAAGAAACATACTGGAAGCAAAGATCAAGGATTCAGTGGCTGAAAGAGGGAGATCTTAATACAACTTTTTTTCATACCACAACACCATCCACAAAAGCAACAATTATATTCACCAATTGAAGAATGACCAAAATCAATGGGTGGATGATCCCCAAAAAATCATTCACATGATTGTAAATCATTTTACACAACAATACAGTGCACCACCAATTGTAATTTATGAAACTTTGTTTCAACATGTGCATCCTAGGATTTCATCAGCTAACTCGGTTAAAATTCTTAGTGCAATTTTACTGGAGGAAATTAAAGTTGCACTGTTCTCCATCGGATATGACAAAGCTCTAGGGTCGGATGGGTACACCAGAAAATTCTTCAAATTTTACTGGGAAACAACTAAAGAAACAATCATCGACTTTGTCAACAATTTTTTCACCAATACCCAACTTCAAACACCTTTAAATCACACCAACATCACATTATTACCCAAAGTTGACAATCCAGAATCCCTGCTCAATTTCGTCCCATTGGTTTGTGTAATGTGATTTACAAAATCATTACCAAAATCTTGGTCAACAAAATTAGACCACTCCATTAATTCATGATTAGTCCATTTCAAGCCTTCATTCCAAATAGAGCCATACATGATAACATTTCCATTACAGGAAAACTGTTTCATCATATCCGTTCTTCCCCACCATCTAAACATCCAAAAATTGCTCTGAAACTTGATATCCAGAAAGGTTACGATTCTCTTGATTGGGACTTCATCCTTAAAACTCCCACTACTTTTGGGTTTCCAATTCAATTTTTTGAATACATTATGCTCTGAATCACCACAGTCTCCTACTCCATCAACATCAATGGCTGCGCATATGGACACATCATTCCACAAAGAGGTTTACGCCAAGGTGACCCGTTGTCACCATATATCTTTATTCTTTATGCAGAAATTCTTTCCACCAATCTTGCCAAATGTGAGTCTTAAAGGAATCTTTTAGGACTTAAAATAACAAGAAAAACACCTCCAATTCTACATTTAATGTACGCGGATGATCTCCTCCTTACTTGGTCTACTGATGGATTTTCTTGTGATACTCTTAAGATGGTACTTCAATCATACTCAATTTCATTTGGTCAGGAAATTAATACAAATAAGTCCATAATCAATCACCACCCCCACCTCCAACCATAAACTGTTTAGTGGCTTGACAACATTTTAAACATATCAACCACATCAGAACCACCTACCTACTTGGGAGTTACTTTTAAACAAGGAAGGAATAACTGTATAATGTGTCATCAGTTGCTAAATAGATTAGACAGGAAAACAAAAGGCTGGATGGCGAAATGCCTCTCACAAGCGGGTAAACTTCAACTTATCACTACAGCTCTTACACCGATATTTAACCATGTGATGCAAAATCAAATGCTACCTTGCCATGTCCACAAGAAAATTGATAGAATCACAAGGAATTTTTTCTGGGGACATGACAACAAAACTAGACGTTTGCATCCAAATGGGTAGGATAAGTTAATTCGCCCCAAAATCCAAGGAGCAGTTGGAATAAGAGACAACAAAACTCACAATACAACTTTATTACTCAAAAGAATGTGGGAAATCCATGAACAGTCGGATTCTATCCTGGGTCATCTCTACACGACAAAATATATTAAACAAGCTCCAATTTTCCCATCAATTCCATCCCCCTCCCAAGCATCAAGCTTCATATGGAAAAGCTTATATAAAATTTCTCCTCTTTTACAGTCTAACTGCTCAATTCAGATTAGTGATGGATCACACACTTTGATCATTTCAAATTGGATTCCTTTCAACCCACCTTTCAATCCACCAAATCTCTCAACTCAACTCCCGCATATTTCCAATGTAGCCCATCTTATTGATTCAGTTAAAAATGTTTGGAACCATGAAATTATCAATCAATTGTTCCCATATCACATTGCTTGTGTTATCCTTTCTATCCACCTCCCATCCACACCAACCAAAGATAAACAAATTTGGCATTTCAGAAATTCTGGAAATTACTCAGTTAAAACTTGATATTTTCAATTGTTGCAAAAGGCCACCATCCACCAACAAAACATTAACCATCCACAAACCACCATCCATCCACTAACAAATTCTCAAAATTCCACTAATTTGAAGTTATACAAAAAAAAATCGGGCATATGAGATGTCCACCAAAAATCAGGATCTTCTTGTGGAGAGTCATGCAAAATGGCTTGCCAACTTTTTCTCTGCTGCACCTTAGAAAAATTTGTTTGTCAGATAACTGCCCAGCTTGTAACAACTATCTAGAAAAAAATGAGCACATTCTATTCCATTGCAAATTTGTTACATGTTGTTGGACGAAGATGATTACACATTTGGCAAGAAATCCTTAATACACACCTGGTTCAACAACAATAACACATTTTCACATTGCAGGAGTTCCTCACACCCCAACTAGCATTCAGCACCTTCTTGGCATGAAACCTAATAATCAACACTTGACGCTATGCTGCTTCCTACTTTGGCAAATATGGATTTCCAAAAATTCTCTTGTTAACAGGCAAACATCCACAACTCCGTAACAAGTGGTTCAGATTGCGTTATTATTACACAAAAAGTATCAGTGGGCACAAAAACACCTACCACCACACTTATCGGACCATCCACCTCTAATTTGTAGACAAAGGAATCCTCATTGTGTTCATTTTACTTCTTGGTTAAGATGGACGCCTCCGGACATCCAATGGATCAAAATCAACACTGATGGAGCGACAAAAGGGCCCCCGGGACTTGCCGGGGCAGGTTTTCTTTGCAGAGATTCAAATGGAGAAACTATCTTGGCTACATCAACAACTATTGGGATGATAATTGCCATCATTACAGAAACTTGGGATTTTTTTATGCCAACCAAATTGGCAATACAACGTCAATGGAGAAAGGTGGTTTTCGAATCAGACTCACAATCTTTAGTAGACTGCCTACACAACAGATGTGTCACACCGTGGTACATTCATAGTGTGATTCGAGATATTCTTCATAACCTTTCCAACATTGCATAACTGAAAGTGAAACATATTTACAGAGAAACGAACCAGGCAGCAGAACGGCTAGCAAAACACGTTGTAACTCAACAACAACAACAGTTTCTTGGATGTAAATTTTGGGACTTCACTTACCCAGATTTTTTGACAAATATTGTAATAAATGACCAACAAGGTCACCTTTATCCTAAGATTGTAAAAACTTTGTTTGTTTAAATAAAGTTCCCCCCTTTTCCAAAAAAAAAAACAATTATTTTTGTTAATAGCTAATTTGTCCTTGATTAATTAGTGTTAATTAATTGAATTAGTAATTAAATAATTATGTTAGATTTGAAATTAACAAGTGTTAATTGATCATCAAAACATGAAAGTTTTGAAGAAGAAAAACTGGGTTCAAAAAAATCGGCCGATATGACACTTACACGATGGCTGATTGTTCTTGATGTTCTTGATATATGAAGAACATCAACCAACGACCGGCATATTTGCTTCATTTTTATGGACGATTGTTCTTGATGTTTTTGATCCATGAAGAATATCAACCCGGAACCGGCATACATTCTTCATTTTTATGGCCGATTGATCATAATCCGTGGATACAATACTCCACAAGTGTCAATTGATAAGAAAAACTCAAAAACGATAGTTTTTTGCATAAAAATACATCCATAATTGGTGGTTTAAGGTTCCCCACATGTACTCATTGTAAAAAACTCAAATTTAAGAGTTTTTTTTGCAAAAACAAAAATCCCAAAATCGGCTTTATATAAATGCACTTTTCAAACGATTGTAAACTTGACATTTTTCTCGACTGTTTTGCTCATAACATTTTCGTCGGATGTTGGAATGACCTCATTCTTTCTGCGTTGAGATAATTTTTTTATTCTATATCATTAAATCTATTATTTATTATTAATATTTGTATTTTATTAATATTATTTTTTGTAGAAAAATAATTAATTTTTGAATTTATTATTTAGGGTAATTTTAGAAGAGTCTAGAAGTGTATTTTAAGAGTTTTAATAAGACAAGAGGTTGTCTAAAGGTAGTATATACCTTGGGAAACAAGTTTTTAGGTTTTTGATAAGTTTAGAGTTGAATTTGATTAATAATATTATTTTTCTTAAACTTGTTCAAGTTTAACAATTTGATTATTATTTATAGTCGGGAAACCGAAATCTAAATAATTATCATTGTTCATAGTCGGTATTCCTAGGAATATTTTGAAGTCTGAACAAAACCTCTCTTTTCTTTCTTTTCTTTATTTTCCACTGCATCATTTTTGCATTAAACTCATCTTTTTATTCTATACAAGATAGAGCTAAGCATTCATGGATGTACAAGTTCCAATTGGTCTTAGATCCATCCTTGCATGTAGTACTTTACTTCCTTGGATGTCTTGTAATACTACATGAAAAAATGGATCCAAAACCATGCATGAGACTTTCATCTTGCACGGATCCTAAGTGATAAAAGAAAGAAGAACTCATCTTCTTTCTTTTTTGATTACCTTCCTCGCGTATGTATAAGACCGAATCCATTCGATTTCTAAAAAGATTACTAATCCTTATTTTTTCGAGGAATGAAAATAAATTGGAAGTAGATTAGATGTGACAGACTGGGAAATTCCTCCTTCGGCGCTAGTCGCTGGGCAGGTCAGAAGTCCCTGATGCGCCACTTTGAAAGGTGAAAATCGGCCTTAAAGCTTTACTTCACACTAGGAAAATGTAGGACGATTTTCCTTTCCAAGAATGCTTTGCAAACATGATTCTCGAAACGTAGTTTCCACACTTCTTCATCTGACCCTTGTTTTGCAAAGGGTGCAAGACCATTAAAGCCAATGATGATGCATTTGGCATGCATCACATACTTACGAGCATTTTCTAAGCCTAACTCATGCCTTGGACTAACACCTAGGTTATTTGATGCATATTCTCTATTTTCTCAACTCTTCTTCCTCTATGCGTTGGGTGCAAACACTGACCTTGCTCTTGCTAAGGGTGCAACAATCATGCCGTATCACTTGATAGGAAGTATGAACATCCCTCGAATGGAATTCAACTACCTCATCGAGTGTGGCAACAATCATCTCTTGCCTCGAACTGCCAAGCCATATGATATGAGTTACCAAAGTGTCGCAATCACCTCAAAATTAGATGATATGAACGACAAGGTGTTGCACCTCAATGCATTACATTGCGGCTGCCTACATACCCAACCCGTACCTTTAAGGGATCAAGCATGACCGCAGTTCATCATACAGGTCATTTTAAACGGGACAAGCAACTTAAGCCTATTAAGGTGTTGATGGTGGATTTTGACAAAGGAAAAAATTGTAATATTGCCTTTTTCCTAGCTGCGGAAGCACAAAATAAATATGCATAATTTCCTGAGAAGCGTCAGAATTATGAATACTATTCATATCCTACATTTTGTAAGAAAATCGAGAAGGGATATTCATCCCCTGGCTAAATTAGCCATGCAGCTATTTTTGCATATATAAGCACCATAGAAATTTCGTAGTAATATTCAACTAAATCCTTGTTATTTCATGTGCATCTATGCGAACTATTTGTATAAGACAGAATACGCTAACAATACAAAATTGTGAACATTCAGAATAAAGGCTAAGCTATATCTGTACAAAAATACTAATTAGATGCATACCAGCCAATTGCAGAGTCGCATCAAGCATAATTTCACGTTGCAAACTTCCACAGCTGAATCTATTGAAGATGTTCTATGCATTGCATAAAAGTTAAGCATAAAATGCTAACAATAAATCTCATACAGTTGAGAAACTCTAAACAAGCCATAAATATGGCCACGACATTAATAAGTATCGAATCTAGTGGTGCATAACCAATAATTATGGCACTAGCAAGTGATAGCCTTGGCAAACCTTAGTCATACCCCCAACATAAATAAGTAGCGCACATATGTGCCAAAAGGCCAAGAAAAATCCAAAAACCGGAAAACTAAACAAAGCACACGCCAAACGGGCCATGGCGCTGTTAGCGCTGGGCTAGCTCTAGCGCTAACGAGTTAATCTGAGCAACACTGGCGTTGCACTAGATCCAGCGCTAACTCGCTAGCTCTGGCCAACAACGCTAGCCCCGTGGTAGCTCCAATGTTATCTCGCTAGCTCTGGCCAACATCGCTAGCCCCATGTTAACTCCAGCGCTAACTCGTCGGCTCTGGCCAACAACGCTAGCCCCATGCTAGCTCCAACGTTAACTTGTTAGCACGGACAGCACCATTACTAGCATTTCTCTTCTTTCGCGACGCTAATACTGCTAGGCCTAATTAGCAAAAATCATGGCTAGTGCTAGCATCATCCCGAGTCCACGACTCCACCAATTCCTACGAGAGATCAAACCATGTTATATGGGGGGATTATTCATGGGGTTTTGGTCTGGCGGTTATAGCAATATGTGGCGTGGTAACACCCCATGATCTGGAAGTTACAAAGTAGTGGTGAAGCTGGAGTAGTTAACGAGATAACTGAATCGCGGTTTTCCAGAAACTTCCAGGGATAATGGGCAGTTACACCATTATCCCCACGACTTCCACTACTTCATATCTTCAATACCCACACTACTTTAATAGGAAATACACGTGTATTCCCAAACTATTATAAATAGGCTTCTTATCCATTTCAAAACACAACAAGCTTACAATAATCATAAGCTCTCTGAATTCTCTCAATAGTTCTGCAACTTTACACATCATTCAATATATAAAATTCCTTCAACTTGTTTTCCTTCGCTCCCCTAAGATCAACCCATTTCCTCTCATTGTGACCGAAGCAAGGCGGAACGGCTATTATCGTGGTTTAGGCTTGCTTTGTACGATTTTGGTTTCCGAATATAAATAAAATACTCCTACAGTACATTGTTTTTCCTAGAATCAATTTTTTAGGTATTAATAATTGGCGACCACAGTGGGAGATCAATTTCTTGGTCACAAATCCGATTCTTCAACTGTTTGAAAATTAATTCTTCAACTATTCTCAAAAATGGTGGATTTTAGGTCGGGTTCAGCAACTAATCCCAATTCAAGTTCAAAAACCACTACTAACCCTGGCAACACCAGTAGTGAAACTCCAGAGATCATTAATCAAAACACCACCACTGAAAATGCCAACACTTCTCAAAATACCACTACTGAACCATTGAAAATACCAGGACTCTTCTCTGTACCACTGAAGGTGTCAAAAACAATGAACATGTGTCACCTACAATGGCTGATTTAATGAAGCGGCAAGATACCTTGGATGAAACTCAAGTAGCCATGGCCATTACCCAGAAGTAGTTCTTACTTTCCGTAAGACTCTAACAGAGCAGTTATCACCGGAGCAGCGTCATAGTCAAATACAGAAAGCTAAGAACACAACTGCTGGCGGCACCAACAAGTCAAGAGCTAACGCCCAAGCAGACGATGAAGTAAAGGTTATCAACGACCATGTACCAGAAAGGAGTCAATAATAACAAAATTGTCACTCGTGAAGATCTGGAGAGGCTCCTACGAAATTGTGGAAAGGAAGATTCATCTTCATTCCACCAACATCAATCCCCTTACCCAACTGAAATCCAGAGGATTGCACTGCCAAACGGGTATTCGTCTCCTCCATTCTCATTGTACGATGGGACCGGGAATACTCGAGAACATATTTCTCGATTCTTGGAATCATTAGGAGTGCATGAATATAACCAAGTGTTGTGGCTCAAGGAATTCTCCAAATCTCTTACGGGAAGAGCTTTTACATGGTACAAAAATATCGCTCCCAACAGCATTTCCAGTTGGTTTCAAATGGTCAATGCTTTTTACGAAAATTATTTCTTCGTCTCTAAAGAAATCACTCTCTCGAACCTGAGAAGATCTAATACGTAAAGAGGTTCAGAACATAAGCTCTCGACTGCCATGACCAGAATGTAACTGAGTAGCAACTTTGCATTAATGGTATGATTCTTGTTTATCTTGTTTTATTAGAAAATTTATGATTTCAAACCTTCTCTAAGCTACACGAGGCCGCCAAAAGATCGGCAACAACCGCTCCAACCTTGTTCGAAAGAGCGAGGCCCGCCAGAGAAGAAAGTCATGGATACACCCGTGAAAGTAGACGTCTGGTGAACAAAGAACATTCTACCCAACACTCCATAAGTGTTTTTACTGAAGAAAGAGGAAGGCATCTTCTCAATCAACTTCGCATACTAAGCGTGTCGTGTCGACTCCAACAACATCCTCAGTATCAACTCAAGGACAAGGCTCGTTCGTGGATATGTAAAATACAGGATTTTCAATCCTAGCAGGAAAAGGAGGGAAACGGATACTCAATTTAAAGTGAGTAAACAGAATTCCATACTCGATCTCATAGATACATATAGAATTCTGTGGAAAGCCGTATTCGATGAAAGTCGTATGTACGGCTTGGAGGGAGATCTTTCATATCTTTCGAGATCCACCATACAATATGGGGTCAAAAAGCCAAAATAAGTCATTTTAGCCCTTATAAAAAGAAAACTTATTCTTGGACCTCTTTCACGCTCATGTCACGTCGAGGTACTG
>JAJJMC010000896.1:501498-515551 GCA_023531435.1 Papaver californicum | reverse complement strand
AAGTATATTTTGTGCCACAGCCCTTCATATCTGATAGAAAAGGATCCAATGATCCTGAACCGATCTTACCTGGGATTGCAAATCCCAAGTTTGTCTATGAACAGCGGATCTAATTGTATTAGCGTCAACCACGACAAACCAAGAAAGATCTGACAATCCCAGATTTCCCCTTTCTCATAGAGGAGGTCCTCGAACTGTTAGAATTATAGGTACAAAACGGAGCTATCAATTTACCACATGTGCGACATCCACCCACTGAAGAAGACACGCTGAATCCGAAATACTGTCATTTCCACACATATGTCAACTATCCCACTAGCGAATGTAACGGTTTAAGGCGTATCTTCAGATAAAAAATCGACTCAGGAGAGCTACGCCTGGGGACTGAAGGCATCCACAAAGATCCCTTCCCAGTTAGGAGCTCTACTTTCTCCTGGGACTCAGTCAACAAAACTTTCCAGTCCATGATGAAGTGCACTTGTTAGCTTTTTTACCTGTCAAAGACACAACGCAAAGATATTTTCACCGCCCTCAATCGTGTTGTATCAGTTAAGCGTCTACTCTTCGCTGAGAGTGATAATATATATCCCCAGTCGTTTTTGGACATGGTCATCCAACACAATAAGAAGCCTAGCTAAGGATTTTTCACCACTTCTTGCCTCAAGGACACCGAGTTCGAGAATGCACTAATCGATGCAGACACCAATGTCAATATCATCACTATTAAAACTCTAAGAGTTGTAGGTATTTCTAGGCACGAAGCTACTCACTCGCCCATTGTAAACAATAATTCTGAAGGGAAGTCCAGGAGTGCTTACGGCTATATCACTCTTGAGGTGAAAACAGATGATACCCGAACACATGCCAAGTTTCACATTGTCAAAGAGGATCCAAGTCATGACATGATTCTAGGATGCCATACATAATAATGTGGCAGTATTGTAATGCTTCTACTAGTAAGCAACATTGTAAAATATTGCATCTCTGAGCAAGGGATGGGCTTAGCATTATAATGCCAAGATGATTTTACAAATAAGCCAAGCGATGCACCCATACTGTGATGCATACTTGAGTAATCTTCACAAGCTTGAGATGAAGCTTCATCCCGAACAGTGACGCATCCCAGAGTAAGCGTCATGCGAAAAATAATGCGGGTGTTACACTATCATCACCTTCAAAGAACTTCGTCCGGAAGTTCAAGTCAAAAACTATTGTGGACAAGCTTCATCGATTTGAATTTTCTACGCATATTTCCCATACCATGATGCGCAGGAATCATGTAAGGGTTCCAACGTGTTTTTTTTTAACACGGATTAGGACCTTCTGAATATATGTCCCATACTGTATATCCAGAAATCCTAATAGGGTCCACGATTTTTCGTAAACACTGATTGAGATACACTAAGCATACGTCACATACCGTATTCCCATGGATCCAAAAAGGTTTACAACATTACCAAGAAAATCGATTTGGATTCCTAACTGTGACAGAACGGGAAATTTCGTCTCACGTGCTAGTCACTGGGCAGGTCAAAACTCCACGATGCGCAACTCTGAAAGACGGAAACCGGGCCTTAAAGCTTTACTTCTTGCAAGGAAAATGCAGGTGGATTTGCCTTTCCAAGCATGTTTTGCATGCATGATTCTCGAAACATAGTTTCCACACTACTCCATCTGGCCCTTGTTCTGCATAGGGTGCAAGGCCATTAAAGACAATGATGATGCATTTGGCCTGCATCACATACTTGCGAGCATTGTCCAAGCTTAAGTCATGCCTTGGACTAACACCTAAAAAAAACTCTCCTCATTTTAATCTAAAACCGAACTCTCTAATTTTTCTGCAAAATTGTTGATCGTTCTTTGTGGTACAAGTTTTGCAATTGCCGAAGATGAAAGTATTTGCATAAATTATATCCATTTCACATAAGATAGCATCAATGGTTGTTCTCAAGCAGCCACCACCTTATGGGATAAAATATTTACGGCATTTAAAGAGGAAAAAATAAACATTAATTCACGTGATGCAGAGTCTTTGTCTACTCGCTTCACTAAAATCAATAAAAAAAATGGCCAGATATGTTGCTCATATCACACAGTGTGCTCGTGCTCCACCACTAAGTGGTATATCACCAATGGATCTGGAACGAAGGTGTCGAAAGGAATTGCACCACAAACACGGTTCCTTATTTGAGCATGAAACTTATTACATTATCTTAAAAGTGTAACCCAAATATAATCCAGATCTTTTAGCAACTATGCAACAAGTTGCTCAAAGGGCACCATACTTTTCTGGTACCTCTACACCAAATTCAAGTCCCGGTTCATGACCAAGGTGTCAAACTCGTCAAAAATATATTCCTTACTTTCTTACACTAACTAGTAGAATAATGATAAGCAGGTTCGTTCCTGAGGGAGCGTTGAGTCAAAGTTGTCAATTAAATTTCTGAAAATAAACTAATGCAAATATACGAAAACAAATAAAATAATATGATATGAGGATGAGAATGATTAAGGATTCTTTCTCCACTAGTGAACATGAATACAAGTAAAATCTTCTTCAAAATACGTTCACTAAAAACCCTAGACAAGTTATAAGTTCAACAAGTCTACTAGACTCCAAGGTCACTTCGTAGAATAAGTTCTCTACTCGTTTTTAACCAATCAAACCACTTTGAATAAGCTCTCTAGTGTAACTTTATTGACCGGTATGCTCTATGAGTCGGGATGATCCTAACCACATGTTCTGAAGTTTGACATGTTAACTTAGGGTTATCTTCTACACATCAATGTCCACAACATCCCATGCAACGTTAATGCTTCGCTACTTTTGATTAAATCACCATAATTATTACAAATTACGATTCAATTATATAGCACTGGAATCACAAGAAAGCTATTCAATTGACCACTCGAACAACTTGAAAACAATTCTTGGTCATAAGCTCGTTAAAAAACAAGCAATAAAACGATATTCAAAAGAAAGATTAATTTGGTAATTCAAGTCACATAGTTTTGAAGTATCCCTAATCAAACAAATATTTAGCTACTAGAGTTCATAACAAAACAAATAATATAAAACAAGAATTAAAAACAACCAAACCACAATAAACAGGCAGGTGGAATGGAATGGTTGTATGGAGTAGTGGTTATATCTGTGGGGATGGATGTTGTGTTGCTATTGACTGTTGGCTTGGTGCGAACTGGTGGTGCTGACTTGGTGTTTTAGAGCTGATGTATTGGTGATGGCTAAAGAGATGGTGGTATAGGTTGGAGAGGAGCAAAGATCAACTTTGTTGGAGATGGAGTCAGTCGTGAAGGGTGTATCCTCTTTTTCTGTAGCTTTTATGACCTTTTATAGCTTTCAATTCTTGCTGCGATATTAATCCAACATAAACCCAGTTTCCTAATAGTTTACAAACTCAAAATCGATGTCTTAATCGTTGTAAAAATGTTTCTCAATTTGTATAAGTTCCGTGTAATTCTCAAACTTAAAACTTCTCCTGACCATTAGCACACACCCACAAGAACCGTATTTCCCAACTACACAGAGCTAAAGTAGAGCTAGTAGTTCAGGCCTTTACACAAACAACTTGTGCGCACTTGGCTGGTAGTTCAAACATGAATTTGGTTGTAATTCTAACAATTGTAAGCTCTCCTTCCCTGCAGACATGAATTCAACACAAACCCATTCTATAAACCGTTCATAAACATTCATTCAAACATCAAACCCATGTATTGTTCTCATTCTGTTTTCTCGACAACAAACTTGAATTCAAGAGCTTGAACTGTTTTCTTCTTTGTTCTTCATTGTTGTTGCTTGAACCCGAAATTGAACTCAGACCCATTTCTTCTTTCTCTCTTTCAAATCCTCAATTTTAACTCTATAGTGGAAAAATATCTATGGAGACACGTGGCACAAGATCAACACCAAAGCAGCTTAACTTAACACCAACCATCTATAGAATTGCCTACCTCCTACTGGATATTATCCTAAGGGAAATATTGTAACTTGATGTACATCCCTTTCTCTATAAAATAGAAAGTGTGATATGTTTTTAGGGATCCAACTTCTTCTTCTTATATTTAGCTAGCATTATAGAAAGCGCTCTCAAGCACACCAAAAGCTTGATCTCCTTTAGTAAAGTTTCATGTAAATACATCAAATCATATTAAAACCTTAACTCGTAGATGTAGATCTCATAATGATCGAATACGTAAATACTTGTGTTCATTACTTTTATGCTCTTTGGTTGTTAGATCTTCACTCTTATGTGTTATATCTTTTGAGGTGTAGTAGTTAGATTTTTAACCACTACATTTTAGCGCTAGAAACAATGATTGTCATTAAATTTATTGAGAAACATGTGGACTACTGAAAGTCAAGCAGACATATGCGAATTTTTGAGGTAGTTCAGTGAAGGGGTTACACTCAATGATACTCTACTGGATCTTTAAAGTTTGAGGGGCAAAAATGGAACTTTGGGAAGCAGATTTGATATTTTAGACACCAAACATCACCTGAAGCCGGAGGAAAATAGGAAAGAAAGGCGGCTGTTGTAATGAAAATGGACATCAAATAAAGATTTGACGAAAATAAAAACAGAAGAAGTTCATATCGGCATATAAACTCAAACGACAGATCTTCCTCCTATCTTTTTTTATTTCTCTCTTAAGTATTTAGATCTGGGAATTTGAATTAAAAAAATTTAAGAAAAAATTCTTTTCATTGAAACTAGGGTTTGTTCTTCAACAAAATTTGATTTTTCTCTTAAAACCTTAATCTAATATCAGTTTTAATGGAAGATTCACCATCAACAGGTCATGTTTTACAAACCCATTTTGATTTTTCGAAAACATTTAGCAACAACATTTGGGGGTTTTCCTGGTTTTAATCTTTACTTGAGCTAGAAAACAAAATCAGATAAAATTCTGGATTATACATCTTGTATTTCAAATAAAACAATTCGGCTTAAATGCTCTCTTGGTTATTCATTGAATTGATATGTTGTCTGTGGTTATGATCAAGTAAATTATATCTAGTATATGTTGTTGATGATGGACAGAGGAGCCACTTAACATCGCAGCATGGACTACCAAAGCGTTTCAGGCAACACCAATTATTATCTTCTGCTATCATGGAGTCATGTTTGGTGATATCTCTCCAATCTCGCTGACAAGAAGTGCTCGGATCATCCACCTAGTTCATCTGTAGCAATCATCTTGGGTCGCAACTTCTTGGACAAGTCAAGACATAGCATCCATTCGAATAGCAATCAACTTGTCTTTGGAGGAGATCATCCCAGGAGTCTAGACAAAGTGCCACAATTCGGCTCGGACTATAGCATCTCGGACCCACCAGCTCGATCTGCAGAACCTATCTCGGAATTACCTTCGATCAGTTAGAAACAAATCAGTTTGTGCCTCACCAATTATGGCTAGCACTCACCAGTTGGATAGACTTTCTCAGCCCTTTTGAAGATCCTACTCGTATTAGATCACTCTGGATTATCAGTCCCGATCATCTATGTCCTACATCCAACCAATCTGGACATCAAAAACTTAACCAACTACTCGGACCAGGCACATCTCGGACAATCAGCTACTTCGGAGCTAAAGTGTAGCCATTTCTCCATACCACGACTACATCTCAGCTCAGAAAATCTCGAGCATTCATTTTGGATTAATCACAGCAGTCCACCAAAGTTTGCAAAACTCATCAAAGATTAACAGAAAGTCCACAGCGTAAAAAACTACAGCTGGTTAGAACAAAACATTAACATTAGATTTGTCAACTTTGGATCGTCAATAACTAATGCAGCAATAATTCCCTTGTTGGCTTCGATATCACTTCCAAATGAGGAAGAAAGTTGTTGGTTCACAATGGGGGCGAGGATAGACCTCACAACCACCATTCACCACTTCAACGATGATAGTTCACTCCACCAAGAGCCTCACCCCATACCACAGACTCATAGCAAAATCAATGGCATGAATTACGACAATAGCCACCTGTACACGTCATTTTTATGCCGTCACTAGCTCGACTCAGTGGATAGAAAGCAGGAACATACAGAACCATACATGAGCATGTCAGTTCCTTCACAAAGCGTCATCAAATGCAAACGCCTTCAGTTATCTCTAACACCGTTTTAATTGATGATGAAGAGGATGCCGATTCACAACAACTGCACCAATAGTCACATAATAATCAATACCAATGTGGAGATTGGTCCTACATTGTTAGAAGTTTGACAATATATGATGAGTTTCCTAGTTTGAATAAGTTTCCTAGTTTAGGCTTAGGTTTAAGTTTAGAAGTAGTATCCTTATATATAATTCGTAGAGTTTTAGGAAATTGGCTTAAGGTTTGTGATGCCTATAAAAGGCACCAGTTATCATATTTGTAAGACACCAAATTATTATCAATGTAGTCTTTTATTAACTCCATGTTTATTCTCTCCTCTTTCTTGTTAGATCCTACATAGAATTTAATATGGTATCAGAGCCAGTGAGAGGAGAGAGACAAAGTTAGAGAATTCATGTTTTTTTTTTAGTGTTTTAGGTATGTTAAGTATCTTTAGTGAAAGAGAATCATATAAAAAAAATACAATTTTTTTTGTTCCTGATGTTTTTCCTACAAGTCAATAACTCTACTTTCTTTCAAGTTGGATACTTCACTCTGTTACGTGCTCCAACTTGATGGAGGGAAAGAGAAGTATAACTGAGGTTGAGATGAGATGACAAGAAAAGTCCTACAGTGAAGTAGGTGAGAAGAAAAATCCTACAGATGAGGTAGGTGAGAAGAAAAATCCTACAGTGAAGTAGGTGAAGAAAAATCCTACAGATAAGGTAGGTGAGAAGAAAAATCCTACGGTGAAGTAGGTGAGAAGAAAAATCCTACATATGAGGTAGGTGAGAAGAAAAATCCTACAGATGAGGTAGGTGGGAAGAAAAATCCTACAGATGAAGTAGGTGAGAAGAAAAATCCTATAGATGAAGTAGGTGGTGCAGAAGGAGTTGCATCGCAGGTGAGAAGAAAAATCCTACAGATGAAGTAGGTGGTGCAGAAGGAGTTGCATGGCAGGTATCGTTAGCTTCAAGAGTTCGTGAAGTTAACATTACAGGAGAAAATCCACGTGTTAGGCCGAATGACTGGCCTTACACGTGAGGGGCGTGTTGACCGAATGACTGGTCACTCGTATATAGGTCCACGTGTTAGGCCGAATAACTGGCCTTACACGTGAGGGGGCGTGTGGAGATTGGTCCTACATTGTTAGAAGTTTGACAATATATGATGAGTTTCCTAGTTTGAATAAGCTTCCTAGTTTAGGCTTAGGTTTAAGTTTATAAGTAGTACCCTTATATAGAATTCGTAGAGTTTTAGGAAATTGGCTTAAGGTTTGTGATGCCTATAAAAGACACCAGTTATCATCTTTGTAAGACACCAAATTATTATCAATGTAATCTTTTATTAACTCCACGTTTATTCTCTCCTCTTTCTTGTTAGATCCTACATAGAATTTAATAACCAAAATGAACAAGGTGTTATAGCACTTCATGAGCAAGAGGCCATTACTTTGCAGCTAACTAGGTTCCTGCTTCTCTCTATATCTTTCATTTTATATCACAATTTTGCATTTGAGCCTGGCAAGAATTCATCGGAGCTTACTTAATATTCGCACATATTTAGCAGTCTCCACTATAGCACTAGTTAAGCATTAGCAGGTCACTATACCATATCCCCCGAAAATAAACATATTTTTGAGATATATATCTCACTGAATTTTATGAAGCGACGATTGTTTTTTAGATTCTTAGGCGGATAATCTGAGCATTTGAGATGTTACAAGCTTTATTTAATGCATATTTGTAGCACCTTGAATTTTGTAGCTAAATTGATTTGGATATAATTCGATATCGGCGCCTTTTACGATGCTTTCAATATGATTTAATGATTTGCATATTTAAGGTTTCAAAACGTATTTAGATCATGTTTGTAGAAATCCACTGTTCTTTATGATTGTTTTATTGATATTTGTTTTCCTTCAGACCTTGATTTCATTTGTTTTTCTCATTTTGAATTTCAGAATAAGCTAAGTAAAATAGCCCACCCTTTTCAATAATTCAGACTTATCTTTTATAGTTGTTCACTGTTTTTGATGTTTTGGCATTACCAGATTAGTACACAACTACATATGCATAAAATTCACAATCTTGTGCTCTGTAACCGATGATTAGTTCTCACCAGTAACTTGCATTTACTGATAACGTGCCATGATTCAGTCAGTATGGGAAAAGTCTAGGATTTGCATAAAATATGTTCTGAGGAATTACTCTGCTGATCGAAGGCCTTTAGGAAGATGGTCATCTATCCATTCATATGATATTTGACTTTAGTCTTGGATCACGGAGGATACCCATGATAGGTCCTTTAGTCCACAACCACCAGTTTTATCTCGAGTTACAGCACCAATCACGGCAGCAATAGACTTTCCACTTCCGTAACACCAAATTGTGTATCACCAAGTATACACTAGCAGTCCCAACAACTGGCACACCAGTCTCAAATACCACAGCAACCTTCTCAGCTACGGGGCATCAAATACCACAGCTTCAGCAGAGGAGTAAAAATGTGAAAGTCAAGAGTTACAAAGCAGGAATATCTCAGCAACAGCTGCAGGGGAACCTTCCATCCTCCATTATGCAGCCACACATGCAGTAGCAATGACCTTCACAACTACAACGCGTTAAAGTAGTATATCAACCACCGCTATCACATCCTCATGCTGTGATGGTTGAACGAAATCAGTCCTCGAAGTCTTCAATGGTGAGAAGCTTTACCAAATATTAGAACTCATTATGGATCACATTGCAGGCCATATTACCTCGGGAGTACCTAGACATCTTGTGCCAGACCACATCTAGCCTCACCAATTAAGCTCCAGAAAAGACCATCTCTGGCCCACTCCAGATATATCAGTTCAAAGGTGTTCCAGGTCTTCTCTACCCTCCTCCAGTTAGCTTAACTCGGGCATGCTCCAGATATCTCGGACATATCCCAGATCCCATCTCTGGCCAACTCCATGAAAGACATTTCAAGGATTACCCAGACTATGTCAGACTAGAAGCATCTCTCACTCCGGACCACAGACATATTGGGCATGCTTCAGAATCTGAACCAAGATCATCTTTGGCTAGTACACAGCAACTTGGGATAAACCCTCTCAGCCATTTGATCAGACCCGGTATCTAGTTGATGTTCGTCTATCAACACAAGGAGGCGCCATTTATCAAAGATCCTACAACAAGGAAGAGCTAGTTGTGCAGTACTATCGAGAAGGCGTGCAAGACTGAAGATGTTCTGGAGCGAATAAATGCAGTATGAAAACAGCTATGTCGATACGAAGGTTCAACTAGTTTAAAGGAATGATGTAAAAAAGTCTCATACAATGGCGGCATGAATCTGGACAAAAATGGCGACGGTTTTAAAGCAATGTTCTCGATTCTTTGTTATCTCAGGAAGGGATCGAATCAGTTTATTTAAAGCACCAAAAAGAGGCTGTGAACTTGCTTAAGTATGAGAGCATGACCTCAGATCAGCTACAGTAGCCGTTGAAGGAATGAGAACCATAACATCGTCATCATCATTGCCATTTTTGCCAATGTGCCTCAACGCCAACAACTGGAGATCCTCGAGAGACATCTAAGACATGAGTTACAATTAGAGATTTGGTCCTAACTGAAGCTTGACGCGATCTGTTAACATGAGTTCCAAACCAACTGTGAATGGTACAGGGACAACCTAAAGAAGGACAGTATCACGACTGCGATACACTTCCAAAATTCAGAGGCAAATCTTGCAACAGTATTGGAAATATCACAACAAGGACATCACTCTACGATGGCAGACAAAGCCAAAATTCCATGTTTCTCTTTCACTATGTTTACGGCCAAACAAGAAGATAGGACCAAGTTAAATGAATTGTCATTAATTACCATCTTCAAAGAGACAAGCAGCAAAGTAAAGCAACAAATCATCTAACTAGATATTGACCTTCGGGTAGACCAATTCGTGCATCACCAACTAAAAGCTAGTCTGACATGAGGCATGAAAATCGAGCTTCACAACATCCACCAATTTCAATTGCAAGAGTAAGATGTCTCGGGTCTGCAAGCAACAAATCGGACTTACCCACAATAGAGCACTAGAAGAAATAACTGCAAAGCATGGCATCCAGAGAATGACAGTGTATCTATGCCAATTCAAATAGAAAGGACCTTGGTTGGTGTCAAGAGCTATGGAGATGACCATGTCTGGAGTTGTTGTAACGAGAGATCAAACGAGAACAATAATAGAGATCGAAACACAGAGATTTACGTGGTTCACTAACTGTTACGTTAGCTACATCCACAATAGAGAAAGCAGAGTTTTATTATAGAGCAGAATACTGAGATACACATATTCTAGGTACAACGTATGTATATATATAGGGGAAAGAAATAAACCCTAATTCGACTAGAAAACTGAAAACAATCCCAGTGATAATACATTACGTATACCGTTCAGCGAGACCACCGCCGAGGGGCGCTGCCCCTCGGACTCCCCGTAGTATTCCGGCCAACAACTGATTCAAGGCATATCAACAAATCTCCACCTTGACTTGAATCCTCTCAGCAACAGAAACAGATGCACCCATGACAGTGCCAGAACCTTTCTCTGCCTCATATGCCCCTATACAAGGGCTCAGACTACTGACTTGTGATATTGAGCAAGTCCAAGCAATGTTGGAACTTGCTCCCAGGAACTGGCTTGGTGAACATGTCAGCAGGGTTATCAGCTGTCCCTACCTTCTTCACTTCAATTCTCTTCTCATTTCTCAGAAAGTGATACCTGACATCATATTGTGCTTCGTCTTCTCATGATGGACTTGATCCTTGGTTAAGCATATTGCACTCAAGCTGTCACAATACAGTATAGCCTGATCCTGATGTAGGCCTAGATCATTAACCAGCCCCTTTAACCAAATTCCCTCCTTAGAAGCTTCTGTCAAGGCCATATACTCTGCCTCTGTAGTAGACAAAGTAAATGTAGGTTGTAGAGTTGCCTTCCAGCTTACAACAGAACCTCCAAGAGTGAACACATAACCAGTCATAGATCTCCTACTGTCCACATCTCCAGCATAATCAGAATCTGAGAAACCAGCCACTAAACATCTAGTATCGTTCCCATAACAGAGACCGACATCTGAAGTACCTCTAAGATACCTGAAAAACCTCTTAACAGCTTGCCAATGTTCCTTCCCAGGTGAACCATAAACCGACTGACCATACTAACAGCAAATGCTAAGTCTGGTCGAGTGCAGACCATAGCGTACATCAGACTTCCAACTGCGCTAGCATATGGAACTCGAGACATGTACTCTTTCTCCTCATTAGTCTGAACCGTGTACATTCCCAACTTGCTGTTAGATTCCATTGGAGTATCTATAGGCTTGGATGAAGACATTCCAAACCTGCTCAAAATCTTCTTGATGTACCCTTCCTGTGATAGGAAAAACTTTCTCTTCTTCCTATCCCTATAGATTTCTACTCCCAGAATTTTCTGAGCAGCACCCAGATCTTTCATCTCAAACTTCGCACTGAGAGACCCCTTCATCTTCTGAATATCTGACTTATTCTGAGCAGCAATCAGCATATCATCAACACACAACCACTATGCTGACTCGTTTCCAGATACTGCAGCCTTGTAGGTGGACGGCTCGTGATCCTCCACCTCCTCGGCCACCTGCAATGCATAACCCACCAAATCGTCAAACATGTACCTCGCTGGAGGTTTTGTTCCAACCCTTCTAGGTCGGTCTATAGCAATGATCCGATGTTCAACTTCCTCTGGTTGTGCATTCTCAGACCCATCTGCATCTTGCTCTTCGGTAACTGATGGTGATAGTTGGTCGTCAACCAACTTAGGTGCCTGATTCTCCTCTGGACTGAATTGCACCTCCACCTCCTCAACAACAACCTCATCTTCTGTGACTGTTGAACCCTGTAATACATACAAAGTTCCATGCTTGACACCTTTCAGAATCACATCAGAACCTTTGCAGACATGCAAACCTCCACCTTCACCTTTGAAACTGAAACCCTTGCTGTCTAGTAGACTGAAGGATATCACATTCCTTGTCAAGAGTGGCACATGTTTGACTTCCTTCAATGTGCAGATCCTCCCATCATGTTTCCTAAACCTGATTGAGCCGATTCCAATCACCTTGCAGACAGACCCGTTTTCCATAGAGACACTGCCCCATCTGCAAGGCTGTACGTAGTAAATAACTTTCTTTTGGGACATATATGGTAGGACGCCCCAGAGTCAATGAACCACACATCAGACTGATGTGTGTAATCATCTGCTAGCATAATAAAATCTCCCTCTGAAGTGTTTCCACATTCAGCTAATGCTGCAGATCCAGAGTTATGTTCTTGTTGCTTATTCTTCTTAGGACATTCCGACTTCCAATGACCTTTCTCCTTACAGTAGGCACAAACGTCTTTTGGTAATTTATAGCCGGAATTTTTCTTGTCATTCTTACCGTCCTTGCTTCCTTTTTCCATCAACCCGGAAGCCTGATTTTCTGTACCTGTTCCAGCAGCCTTTTGCCGCATCTCCCTGGTATGAAGAGACGACCTAACCTCTTCCAGCGTTATAGTATCTTTTCCGGCAATAAAAGACTCTCTAAAATTCTCATACGACGGAGGCAGAGACACCAGCAACATTAAGGCAGCATCCTCATCTTCCACCACCTCATCAATATTACGCAATTCAAGCAGAATAGTATTAACTTGATCTAAGTGATCTCTAAGAGGCGTACCTTCAGACATGCGCAGACTGAAAAGACGTTGCTTCAGCAACAACTTGTTGGCCAGAGATTTCGTCATGTAGAGGCTTTCCAACTTTAACCACAAAGCGACGGCCTTTTCCTGATCTGCGACTTCAGTGATTATGTCGTCCGCGAGACACAGCATAATCGTCGAGTGAGCCTTCTCCTTCATAGTCGCATACTCAGCGGTGGATGTATCTGCGCCCTTCTTATCCGAAGCTAACGGCAACCAAAGACCTTGTTGCTTCAACAAACCCGCATCTTGATTTGCCACAGACTAAAACTATTACTCCCGGTAAACCTGTCGATCTTCATCATGGATCCGGACATCGTTCTCGGAGGAAATCGAACCTCGATCTGATACCAATTTGTTGTAAAGAGAGATCGAACGAGAACAATAATAGAGATCGAGACACAGAGATTTACGTGGTTCACTAACTGTTACGTTCGCTACATCCACAACAGAAAAAACAGAGTTTTATTATAGAGCAGAATACCGAGTTACATATATTCTAGGTACAACGTATGTATATATATATAGGGCAAAGAATTAAACCCTAATTCGACTAGCAAATGGAAAAAGAATCCAGCGATAATACATTACGTATACCGTTTAGGCGGGGGGCGCTGCCCTTCGGACTCCCCGTAGTATTCCGGCCAACGACTGATTCAAGGCATATCAACAGGAGTGAGTAAGTAAATCACAGTTACTAAATGGATCATTCGTACTCGGGCTGGGAAAGGTGGCGTCCTTCCCCCGAGGTGATCTGAGGACTGTGGACTACGGGTCCAGGTTCAAAAGAGTTACCCAGAAACTAATTATGGTAACCCCATAATACACAATGGATCATTCGTCATCGAAACAAGACAAGATTCTCCCCGAGGTGACTTGAAGATTCTGGACTACGGGTCCAGAATCAAAAGGGCCACCCAGAGACTAACACAGGTGGTCCCATGAGATTTTCCTAGGTGGTTGATGTAATTTTAATAGTGGTAAATAAGGTGATCGTTTCTCGAACTTGTAAAGGTAATGATCTTAGAAAATAATGATTTAAATTAAATCTAGAAAATTCCAGGAGTATTAAAAAGACTAAATAACCTAAAGATGATTTTCGAATAATTTTAAAAAGACAGGAATCAGGTAATTCTAACAACCTATGTGATTAATCAGATAATTC
>JAJJMC010000896.1:483046-496498 GCA_023531435.1 Papaver californicum | reverse complement strand
CTCAAAAAGTTGATTACAAGGTTAAAGAATAGTGCAACAGCTGAACAGATACGTTTATAAGTGTTGAAGAACAGGGTTCAGCCGTTACAGAAGTGTCTCTAAGCAATAAATGGTTGAAAGAATAGGCAACAGGAGCAGTTTGAATCAGCAACAGATATAAATGTTGCTGAGTCGTCTTCTCCGATGGTGGCTGATGAAGAACACGCCGGCCGGACCAGCAGCAGGTGACCGGCGGCGACCGGAAGTGGCCGGAATTGCTCTGATTTCTTCTCTAGATTTTTGTTCTCGATTTTCTTGGCTTCTCTTGGTTTATATAGGTAGTAGAAACCCTAGAGAGAGTTCTAAACCTAATAGAACTCTCTAAAACAACCCACAATTCTCAATCCGAATCGAAACATAATTCCGGCCAAATTCATGATTTCCGAGCTGATTTTACGGGACCTTTTGATGTTTATGACTTGCGTGAGATAACTATGAGTGTTTAGAACAATCTGGAAGCAACAAAAACTTGTTTCTCACGCGAATTGAAGTGCACAGTTGAATCAGGAGAATCCCGATGAGTTGGATCGGCCGATCCTGGGTTGACTCGCCTGGTTCGCTGGGTTGACTCACCTGGTTGACCCGCTGGGTTGACCCAATCCAGCTCAGCCCGATCCAAGGGTGCCCCAATCCAAAGTGTGGGTGCCTTGATCCATTTTCCCGGGTGTCTTGAACACTTTTTGAGCCAATTTTTCCACAAATCTTTATTCTTCTAATGTACCTACAAAAGCATAAAAACACGTAATAGACACAAAATCGAATACTAATTCACTAGAAATTAAGGTGCAATTTAGACACTAAAATGTGTCTATCAGTGGTCAATCAAAGAGAAAGGGATCCCTGAAATAACAGATTTTTTGAATTGGGCAATTGGTAAGCCGCAATCTGATCTGGACCCTAAGGTAGGACAGTTAGTAGACTTGACACATCCCATCACTAGAGATTAGTGATGATGAGATATCCAAATCGGGACATGGCATTGGGCCGGATGATGTTCCCTGTTATGGATATCGGCTATATGGGACAACACAACTATCTGATTTTTACAGCAGTTCGACGTGTAAATAAATAACAAGGAGACTATGGGGCATGAAGGATGCCAGATAGGACTTTTGCTTTCCAAAGACTTAGATTCTTATTCTTTAGAAAGCAAAAGTGGCATCATGTATCGAGGCCAAATTTGAGCATGAACCAAGGACCAAGCATAACAATCTAGAGAACCACCAATCTCTCTTCAGGTCAGATTCTAGCAAGCCATCTTGAAGGAAAATGGGTTTCCAACAGTATCTTTGGTTTCCAACAGCAACAACGGAGTATGGGGGAAGAGAAAGTTTTCCCATCCGTGATATGAAGTCAATCTTTAGTCCTCATCATCGGGAGCTATAGTAAGATGATATCCACGGAATCACGATTAATTAAATCAAGCCTCGCCAATTCAGCTTTGGAGAGAGATAACTCGGACCAGTTCACCTAAAACAATTATCTCGGACTATCCAACTTTAGCTAGTACTCACAGACTCGGGTGCAAACTTCTACCAGCCTCGAGGGTCTGTTTTATCATCAAGAAGTCCACTTAAAATTTCTAGTAAGAAGAGTAGATACAAACTTCCACCAGCCTTGGCTCAGCTACTTCAATGTAACGTCACTTGGCCCACACCAAATCCAATCAGTTTAGTTCATCTCGGACAAGTTATTTTGAGGCGACAGTCGATTCGAAAAATCAACTCAACTTCGGAGGAGATCGTTCATGGAGTCCGGACAAACCGCCACAGTTCAACTCGGACAACCAAGTCTGGTCAGCTTGTTGAAGCCAGATCAACTCACGACATCTATTTCTGACCCTACCATCTCGGACAAGGACCATCTCTGTCCCTACCACCTCAAACCATAGGCATATGGGGCATGCTCCAAATACCGGTGCTAGACCATCTCTGACTTGATCCAGGCGCAACAGTTCAAGGCATATTCCAGACTTTCTCCGACCACCTCCAAACGCCTCAACTCTTCTCTGATCTCTTCCAGATAGTACTCACCAATTGGGACCAGATCGCCTCGAACGCAAACTCAACTCGTATTACGTTATATAGCTTAGTTCCAGCATCAGTTCGGCTCCAACATCCATATTGATCAACTCCACCTGCTAGCTTGGGGAACATCCAGTTCCCCCCGAATGATTGCCTTGAGGAGAGTGACAACTCAAAAGTATGAAAAGTTATTGCAAACAAGGTGAGGCGCCAGCTACAATATCAATATTGTTGCACCATCTCCACTAATGTCACCATTATACCAATAACAACAGGCTCCAACATTCGGTCTCGGCATACTATACTCATTCAGGCAATCATAAGATACCTGCATAGAAGGGCATGGAAGTTGTCTGATAGATCATGATCATGGTACCACCAGTAAAACCACTCAAGGCCATCAGCCAACTCTCAAGATAACTAAGTATCATCCATCCTATGGAAATGTTTTACTGAATATGGTAGTAATTGCCTCTTTGCATAGTCTTAGTGGTAGTGGTAAATTTATATATCCATTAGCTTAGCATATGCCATATAATAGCCTGAATAGCTTATTGTTTCTATCTATGAGCATGCTTAATATTTCATCTATGTACCCGTAAGACTCGGAGCAATCATTAGCATCTCTACAACCTCATAATTTTAAGTTTAATCATAAAAATGATGCATTTACAATAGAAACTGTATAGAGTCTAGCTTGTTTAGAAATATTGATTAATCTGTTAGAATTAAAAAGTGATTTATTACCAAAAATTATTTTGTTACCTAATTTATCTTGATGGGACCAAAGGGTCACTAGCCTATATTGGGGGTGGAAATAACAAATCCATTTTTCACTTCTACGTGAATGAGAAACCTTTGGTTTGTCCCACATGAGATAAACCAAGGATGAAGTATATCTATATTACCACTAAAGTTGCTTCTAAGGGAAAAGACTTGTGGATTGGATATGGACTAAGGGAATGGGCTAGTGGGCAAATTCACACATGTGCGGTGCTTCGCACCGAAGCACGCACGCGGACCGCGGGCTGCGGAGCTTGTGTGTGCTTGCGTGTGTTTTTTGTGTGAGCTGGCGTGAGCCGTCGTATGCCCGACGTGTGCCCAGCGTGTGCCTATCAAGACTTAATGGTTTTTATTTTAAATTCCTATAATAAATATAAAAAAACCGTTTTATTATTTATGAGAATTTATGGGAATTAAATAAAAAGATTTTTCATAAATACAATTCAATTCTCTTCTCTAAAATTTTGCCTATAAAAGAAAAAATAAAAATTTATTTTTAAATTACCCCAGTTGCAGCTACTATCCTGACGACTTTTCCCCTCTTCTCGCTTTGTTTGCGCACTTAGTTTTATTTTTCTATAAATGTTATTCGGATGTTAAGTTCGCAACGGGCCAACGAGTTTTTACTAGCTGGGTTGGTATCGGGTGGTTTTATCCTGGATTCGATTTGTCCTCACAAGTGGTATAGCAACACTCTTTCTAGAGGTGTACCCGACAAATATCGAGTTAAGGGCAGTCTGTTGAACAGGCGACTCCATCTTCCTGTGTGTGTATGTTTGTCTGAAGTCTGCTGTTGTTTCTTCTAACCCTTAACTATCTTCAAGCTTCTGTTTGGTTTGTTCATTGTTACAGGAATTTCTCCAACAATCTTAACTCGATATTTTTTCTTTTGATATCAATGGAGAAAGATCATTTGAAGAAACGAAAAGCAACAGCAGCATAAGAATAATTGAATAATAAACAAGAATAACTTTGTTTTATTCTTTATTATTCAAACAGACAAAAAGATAGTTGACATGGATGTTAATAAGATTGAAGATAGTAACGGAATTCGATCTCACTCAAAATCCGATGGAAATTGTTAAAGGTAGAAAAAGAGATTGTGGTACCGTCTGTGAAGACGTTTCATGAGTTCAATTTTTGGGTGAATTGATTGGAAATGAAGACGTTTCATGAGTTTAATTTTTGGGTGAATTGATTGGAAATGAAGTTGGAGTTACGGTTTCTCCAAGATAAACCAAGTTTAATTGAAATCGGTTCATGTTAATATTCAAAGAGAAGATGAACATCCAAGACAACGATGTGGCACACTGAAAGGTGCAATTCTTCCACTATTCTTAATAGACGAATCTTAATGGACGAATCATAGCTGGCACACTCAACAAGAGTTGGTAAACCAAATCTTTTGTCTAAATTTACCCGTAATGAATTATGTTTTGGTGTTGAATTCGCGAAGAAGAAGAATTAGTGGGGTAACCATGGAATTATATGAAAGGTGAAATGAAATTTTATTTCTTTGGTCTTTGAATTTAATTGCTAATTAAGAGCGGAATATAAATTACGGAATTTTCGGAGGCAGTTTTCTTAGTCATTAAATTAAGGAATTTTAAAGAGGCAGTTTTCTTGGTCGTTAAATTACGGAATTTCGAAGGCAGTTTTTCTGGGTTGTTAAATTGCGGAATTTCGGAGGCAGTTTTCTTGATCGTTAAATTGCGGAATTTCGAAGGCAGTTTTTCTGGGTTGTTAAATTACGGAATTTCAAAGGCAGTTTTTCTGGGTTGTTAAAATTGTGGAATTTCGGAGGCAGTTTTCTTGGTCGTTAAATTACGAAATTTTCAAAGGCAGTTTTCTTGGTCGTTCTAAAGGAAGCAACAGAAACTGAATATGGACGAATCATAATATACAGGTATGATTTATTAATTATAATCATAATATATTTTTTAATATATGGATCGTATGCATGATGTCTTGAAATTATTAGAACGGTTAATACACTCAACTTAACAAACCGTAGGTCACGTTTGATGAAACGTAAATGTGCACTAAAATTTATGCACTAAATTTTAATGCATAAAATCAAGACAATTATTATACGCATAATAAAATGTAGTTATCATGCTCTGAAATGATTTTACATAAAGCATACGTGGGTGTTGATTATTTAATACATAAATCATATTCATAATATAATTAGGTAATATTTTATAGAAATCGTAAGGATTTTATTTATAGAGAAATAAAATAAAATAATGCTAATTTATTATGAAAAATCAAAAAAACAAGTTTTTGGTACAGTGTCTGAAGTCAAATTGGTAACCAATGTGAGAGACTGGTGGGTAGACTCTGGTGCTACCAAGCATATCCGCGGAAACAAAGATGTGTTCACCTCCTATCAGAAGGTAGGGGAAGGAGAAAAGCTCTATATGGGTAACTCGTCCGCAGCACAGGTTTCGGAAAAAGGCAAAGTTGGGCTGAAGCTCAATTTTTTGGCAAAACTCTCACATTGAAGAAAATTGTTCATGTTCCGGACATCTGTAAAATTATTGTATCTTGTAGTATATTAGATGATACGTGTTTTTATGAATCTGAGAAAAATAGTGTAACTCAGTGGAAAGAGCTATAATACATAGGGTTTTTATAAATTAGATGTAACCTCAATTTAAATAAATAAAATTGATTCCTTTTATGTTTGTGTGTCATTGAATGTTTGACATGACAGACTTGGTCATGTTATTCAATGAACAATTTGGCGAGCATAGACTGCATTCCCAAATTTATTTTGGAAATTAAACATAAAGGTTAAAAATGCATAAAATCTAAATATGCTAAAATGTCTTATAACAAAAATGTTCAGAAAAAATTTTAAACCCTTAGAATTAATTCACTCAGAACTAGTTGACTTGAACTCAGTTCAAACTAGAGGTGAAAATATAATCCCTTAAAGAATGATGAAGCCATGAATTAGTTCAGGACTACCTGCGAACTTGTAGGGGGGGACCGTCCTCTCAGCTTGCTATGTACTGAACAAAGTACTTATTAAAGGATCAGATAAATCTCCAAATGAATTACAGAAAGGTAGACAACCATTTTTCTGCATACTTTAAAAATGTGGGGGTGCTTGGCTAAGGTTTTATCCTTCCACATAAGAAGACAAAGATAGGACCCAAAATTGTTGATTGTGTCTTCATAGGATATCCTGATCACACTACTGCGTATAAGTTATGGTTGTGAGTTCTGATAACTCAGAAATTGGTGTGAACACCATTATGGAATCTAGGGATGCTGCTTTTTTTAAAAAAAAAAATTCAATTGAAATCTGAATCTCGCATGATATGTGTAGATCCCTTGGATATCCCTTCTTCTAGCCATACCTTACCGGTAGAAGAAGATAAACCTGTTCATGAGCCTAGAAGAGGCAAAAGACTTAGAGTAGAAAAATCTTTTGGGCCATACTTCATAACCTGTTTAGCTGAAACTGATCCACAAACCTATAAAAAAGCCATGACTTCTTCTGAAGCTCCATGGTGAAAGAATCCACTATTAGTGAAATGGATTCTATTATTCAGAATGAAACTTGTGAGATAGTAGATTTACCTCCAGGGTGCAAACCCATAGGTTGTAAATGGATCTTCAAGAGAAAACGTAAAAGTAGATGGAACTGTGAAAAAGTATAAATCTAGACTAGTAGCTAAAGGCTATAAACAAATAGAAGATGTAGATTTCTTTGACACTTATTCACCTATCACTAGAATTACTTCCATTAGGATGTTAATTGCGATTGCTGCTATTCATAATCTAGAGATACATCAAATGGATGTAAAAACAACGTTTCTAAATGGTGAATTAGATGAAGAAATTTACATGAACCAACCTGAGGACTTTGTAGTGAAGGGTTGTGAAACCAAATTGTGTAGACTTAAAAAGTCTTTATATGACTTGAAACAAGCACCTAAACAATGGCATGAAAAATTTGATCATGTAATGTTCTCTAGTGGATTTAAAATAAATGAATCTGACAAGTCTGTTTACACTAAGTCTGTCAATGATGCCTGTGTGATTGTGTGCTTGTATGTTGATGATATGCTTATACTTGGTACAACTATAGATGTAATTAAATTCCACTAAGAACATGCTGAATGAGAACTTTGACATGAAAGACTTAGGTCCTGCTGATGTAATCTTAGGGATGAAAATTAGAAAGGAGTCTAATGCTTTCAGTCTTAGTCAATCTCATTATGTTGAATCAGTACTTAGAACATTTAACCAGTTTGATAGTAAACCTGCGAGTACCCCGATTGACCCTTGTTGTAGACTCAAGAAAAACAAAGGCAATGGAGTCTCGCAACTTGAATATTCACGTGTCATAGGAAGTCTGATGTATTTAATAAACTGCACGAGACCAGAAATTGCCTATGTTGTGAGTAGGTTAAGTAGGTACACTTGTAATCCGGGACAGGAGCATTGGGATGCATTTTTCAGAGTGTTAAGGTATCTGAAATACACTTTAAACTTTTGTTTAAGTTATGAGAGATACCCTGCTGTCCTTGAAGGATATTGTGATGTAAACTGGATAGCAGACTCATAGGAGTCTAAATCTACAAGTGGATACGTTTTCAATCTAAGACGTGGATCAGTGTCTTGGAAGAGTTCCAACCAGACATGTATCGCTCGGTCCACTATGGAATCCGAGTTTATTGCATTAGATAAAGCAGGAGAGGAAGCCCGCTTGGCTAAAATGTTTTTTAGAAGACATTCCTCTCTGGCATAGGCCTGTGCCAGCTATATCTATACACTGCGATTGTCAAACTGCAATAGCTAATGCTAAAAATAGCAATTATAATGGAAAATCCATTCATATTCGTAGAAGACACAATTCTCTAAAACAACTAATCTCGACTGACGTTATTTCTGTTGACTTTATGAGGTCTAAGGAGAATATCGCGGACCCTTTGACGAAAGGTTTGTCCAAGGAGATAGTTAGTAATGCATCGAGGGGGATGGGACTTAAGCTCATCAATTAAACCTTGCCATGAAGGATACTCAACCTTGCTGACTGGAGATCCCAAGATCAAGGTTTTGAATGAGACAACTAATTTGTGGCAGGTAAAAATTAAACACTGTCAGAGAACTATTTTCTCGGTCCCTTCCCTATGGTGTAGACGTGATAGTGTGACTGCATGTGAGGATGACTTATAGTAAAGTCTTAATGAGTTATATACTTTCAAGTTAATATTGAAATGGGGTGTAGCAGTTAACACTCTTGATAGAACTCACCTATCTGAATGAGGGAGTGGGTCGCTTCCTATGAGAACTGAGCTGATTCTCTAGAGCATTCTGAGAAACGGGTTATGTCCAGGGCCAAAACGGACATAACGGCGTGAACTTAACAGCACTCTTGAGAGATATCTCGCGTAAGGATCTATTGATGAATTACACCAAACGATGGCAGTTCAAGACATCGCGTTCACTGTCCATCAAGTAGTTTCGGTACTTCAAACTAAGCAAAGGTTCAATTCCATGTGGACACCTATTGCTTAAGAGGTATTTCTCGTTTTCCGGTTTTTTGATTTATCGCTTTCTTCATTCATGTGGGGGATTGTTAGAATTAAAAAGTGATTCATTACCAAAAATTGTTTTGTTACCTAATTTATCTTGATGGGACCAAAGGGTCACTAGCCTATATTGGGGGTGGAAATAACAAATCCATTTTTCACTTCTACGTGAATGAGAAACCTTTGGTTTGTCCCACATGAGATAAACCAAGGATGAAGTATATCTATATTACCACTAAAGTTGCTTCTAAGGGAAAAGACTTGTGGATTGGATATGGACTAAGGGAATGGGCTAGTGGGCAAATTCACACATGTGCGGTGCTTCGCACCGAAGCACGCACGCGGACCGCGGGCTGCGGAGCTTGTGTGTGCTTGCGTGTGTTTTTTGCGTGAGCTTGCGAGAGCCGTCGTATGCCCGACGTGTGCCCAGCGTGTGCCTATCAAGACTTAATGGTTTTTATTTTAAATTCCTATAATAAATATAAAAAAACCTTTTATTATTTATGAGAATTTATGGGAATTAAATAAAAAGATTTTTCATAAATACAATTCAATTCTCTTCTCTAAAAATTTGCCTATAAAAGAAAAAGAAAAATTCATTTTTAAATTACCCCAGTCGCAGCTACTATCCTGACGACTTTTCCCCTCTTCTCGCTTTGTTTGCGCACGTAGTTTTATTTTCTATAAATCTTATTCGGATGTTAAGTTCGCAACGGGCCAACGAGTTTTTACTAGCTGGGTTGGTATCGGGTGGTTTTATCCTGGATTCGATTTGTCCTCACTAGTGGTATAGCACCACTCTTTCTAGAGGTGTACCCGACAAATATCGAGTTAATGGCAGTCTGTTGAACAGGCGACTCCATCTTCATGTGTGTGTGTTTGTCTGAAGTCTGATGTTGTTTCTTCTAACCCTTAACTATCTTCAAGCTTCTGTTTGGTTTGTTCATTGTTACAGGAATTTCTCCAACATAATCTACATTAAGCATAGATAGAATCGTGACTAACCCAATCACCTGAGTTTGGTATACATGCATCATGACTCAGTACATGTATATTCAGGTTATTGAGAACTAGAAGGGCATGCTTGTTCGTCTGAACTTGAGTTCTTTGGATACCTGTAGTACTGCTATCAGAAATTGTTCAATACTTTTTGGTCGATTCTTGTTATTACCATGTCAATGGTTGTAATGGAAGGTCAGCTGCTGGTCATACTTGTCCGGATCAGAGAAAGTTCAATCATGTAGAATTTAGATGTATCTCGAAGTTTTAGTTAAAATGCAGTTTCTACATTGCAGAAGTGTTATAGGCAGGCTTTTCCAATATTCCTTATCTTTTATAATTTTTATTTTGACTCTTTAGTATGGTATTTTTCTCGTCTGATTTTTAAGAGTTATGCCATTGATTTGGGGCAGAAGCCAAATTTTACAGCAAACATATTGCGAAAGAACAGAGGAAGTCTAGCAAAACCCAGGGGAAAAATACAATGAATATTATTGCACAACACCAACAGTCAGTAAAGAATTGCCTTGGAACTTCGCAAAAGAATAGGGCAAGTATGCATACTTCAAAGGCAGATTGTATTCTTCTGCTCATTTCTCGCAACAACGATAAAAAACTACAAGGTTCGCTACAACATTTATCATTCATGTAACCTGTCCAGACAAATTACAACCAACATCAAACCAAGTGTCACCGGATCTGTATAAGAATGAGACTTTCAAATCTTCGAGCAGTAGAAGCCACAACAAGAAGCAGTTTCATAAGCAAACCGCATCCATTCAATTGCAGTCACAAGAACTTATTAGCAGACTTAAGTGATTTGATTAATCTCCCTGAGTCACGAGCAACCTATCCGCATCCAATCATCTCGAATTCAACTCACTCAAATACCCAGATCATCACCTTGGGCGAAAGTCAAAGAAGTTGTCCTGAAGAACTACTAGTACCGGCCAGACAAGGATATGTGACGTCCTTACTCTAGATGCATTCTATGATCAAAGCCAGGCACACATTTATCTCTTGTACGAAAAAGCTTCCAGCCCCGATCATCAATGTCTACCTCGGCACAACTTCGAATCTACTCGCAGTTTGAAGAAGGCAAGCCAGAGTCGATCCAAAGAAAAAAAATTAAGACAACAACTACAATTGAAACTTATTGATGGTGAAGTCCAGATAGGTCGGGACTCGAGACTGAAAGTAATAAAAAAAAGTACACTAGTTCAAAAGCATATTACCCGAACCAGAACCTAGTTTAAGCCCAGATTCGGACGACTTGCAGTTCAGCATGAGGCCCAAGTTGTTGTTGTTCAGAAGGAAAGTTTAACTTGGAACTAGTTATTAAGACACGTGATACAGGGTGATACAGGAGCAAGTCAAAACCGAAGCATCCAGTGTACTTCAACCTTAATGCAGACAGCAAACTTAGAGGATTTTCTTAAGGATTCTTCTTCGAACAACCCTCAAGAAAAGAGGAAAAATTTAGTGGTGAAATATCTATGGAGACAGGTGGCGCAAGATCAACACCAAAGCAACTTAACTCAACACCAAAGCAACTTAGTCATCCCTAATAGTAATATTGTAACTCGATGTACATCCTTTTCTCTATAAAATAGAAAGTGTGATATGTTTTTAGGGATCCAACTTCTTCTTCTTATCTTTATCTAGCATTATAGGAAGCGCTCTCAAGCACACCAAAAGCTTGATCTCCATTAGTAAAGTTTCATGTAAATACATCAAATCATATTAAAACCTTAACCCGTAGATGTAGATCTCATAATGATCGAACCACGTAAATACTTGTGTTCATTACTTTTATGCTCTTTGGTTGTTAGATCTTCACTCTTATGTGTTAGATCTTTGAGGTGTAGTAGTTAGATTTTTAATTTGAGCTAAAGTAGAGCTAGTAGTTCAGGCCTTTACACAAACAACTTGTGCGCGCTTGGCTGGTAGTTCAAACATGAATTTGATTGTAATTCTAACAATTGTAAGCTCTCTTTCCCTACAGACATGAATTCAACACAAACCCATTCTACAAACCGTTCATAAACATTCATTCAAACATCAAACCCATGTATTGTTCTCATTCTGTTTTCTCGAAAACAAACTTGAATTCAAGAACTTGAACTGTTTTCTTCTTTGTTCTTCACTGTTGTTGCTTGAACTCGAAATTGAACTCAGACCCATTTCTTCTTTCTCTCTTTCAAATCCTCAATTTTAAATTTATAGTGGAAAAATATCTATGGAGACACGTGGCGCAAGATCAACACCAAAGCAGCTTAACTTAACACCAACCATATATATAATAGCCTATCTCCTACTAGATATTATCCTAAGTAGTCAGCCCTAAGAGAAATATTGTAACTTGATGTACATCCCTTTCTCTATAAAAGAGAAAGTGTGATATGTTTCTAGGGATCCAACTTCTTCTTCTTATCTTTAGCTAGCATTATAGAAAGCGTTCTCAAGCACACCAAGAGCTTGATCTCCTTTAATAAAGTCTCATATAAATACATCAAAGTATAGTAAAACCTTAACCAGTAGATGTAGATCTCATAATGATCGAACCACGTAAATACTTGTGTTCATTATTTTTATGCTCTTTGGTTGGTAGATCTTCACTTTCATGTGTTAGATCTCTTGGGGCGTAGTAGTTAGATTTTTAACCACTATAAACTCATATGGCTCCAAAAGCAACAATAATACCAGAACTCAACTCAGATTCATCTTCATCTTTAAATTCAGGAATCATAACCACTAAAACTCATTTATAACACAACCTCAGATCTTCTTTCCCTTCTTTTCATCTCAGGTTCATGTCTTCTTCTTTTTCTTTAATTTCGAGCTGCCATATTTTTGTTCTTCTCTTCTTTCCCTTCTCGGTTGAGACTGCAGCAACAACAACTTTATTATTCATTTGCAGCGACCACCATCAAACCCCTTCCTCTATCTCGCTATCTCTTGAACCCTCGACTGAGAACACTCATCAGACTCACTCCTCTACTCTGCCAGAATTACGAGCCACTTCACTGCCTGAGTTTGCCGGCGTGAAACCCTTGGTAGAAGTTCTGATCTCAATAGGATTTCTAAATTTGGTCGTGAACTATAAGAGAAAAGGGTGACCTAGTTTTAGGTTTAAACGAACAAGGATTTAAGAGCCACTCACTAGTTGGATTCGGGGCAACCCTGAATAAGACTCAATATAACACATCTCGATAGAACAAATGGTTTCCCCTAGTAACTTCTGTTTTACACACAATTGATACTTGTGTGCCTCTATTCTTCAAGCTTGTCAACTGATAGACACATTTTTGTGTCTAAATTGTGCTCGATTATCTATTTTGATAGTGTTCGATTTTGTACTTATTATGGGTTTCAGTGTCTTTGTAGGTATTTTTGAGAAATAGATATTTGTGGAAAAATCGGCTCAAAAGTGATAAAGGCACCCAATAAAAGTGATAAAGGCACCCACCAGTTGGATTCGGGGCACCCCTTCTTTAAATTCAAAATTCAAAAATAGAGGGAATAAACATTCATTACGTTGTGAAGATTCTGAGTTGATGTGGAACAAATTTTAAGGAATTTTGGGGTGATTCTGAGTTACCCAAGTAAAGTAGAAACAAAAATAAGATCAACACACGTCAGAACAAGAGTTTCACTCCGGAAAAATGGGTGGAAATCAAGTTGGGAGCCGTAAATAGAATCCTTCTCTGTTTAGGGTTGTCACGGGAATTTGAGTTGGATTTGGATGAAGCTTGGAGTCCTTATCGATTAAGGATGATGTATTAGGGTTCCCCAAACATATAAATATCAAAGAGATCGAAGAAAAATTAATCCAGAGACCACCGAAAAAATTCAGGAGAAAAAAAAAATTCTACTAGTGAAGAAGACATAAAGAACATAAGGCTCCAGAGAACAATCGCTGATTCTGTTGCGTTATCTCTCAAAATTCTGAAGCAGCCAGAGTCCGTACTTTATTTATGTTCTCTTCAGCCACACAGGGAACACTTTCTGTAACGTTTATAAGCGTATCAAATATTATGTGTTACTATTTTTTT
>JAJJMC010000896.1:425015-451860 GCA_023531435.1 Papaver californicum | reverse complement strand
TGTATGAAATTGTTTTATGAATATTCTTTGACTCTTTATGCCCCGTAGACTTAGTACTTCGAAATTCTACTTTAGGTTGAGAACAAACAATTCTTTTTGAAATTGAGACCCTATATGACGAACGCAATTAAACCCTAATCTACAACGGATTCCCGGAACCTTAACATTTTTCTCTTATTGTTTTCAAACTTTATTAAATAGTTTTAATTAATTTAATTCTTTATAAAAAAACCTAAAAAATATATATTTTAATCCAAACTCCTCGTGGGGACGAACCGTATTTGATCTTGTCTACATCTTTCAACACTGTGCGCTTGCGGTAAAACAAAGTCGGTTTTCCGACGCATCAGCCTCAAATAAAAAGGGTAGGCCTCAAATTAGCCAGGTCAAAAATACTTTGGTGAAAATAAAAATCTCTATTTTTAGTTCTTATCCTTCCTTATAAGAGCAAGGATTATGTGATAGACTCAAAATGAGTTTCCCTATCAAATTGAACGAGATTCTATCTGAAGGAGTGAAAAAGTCACCGTGGGATAAAGTGTAGAAGTCTATACGACATACAATTAGCCATTCAAATTAAATAAAATTTTATGCCGTATACTTTTTGTCATCCAATATATTTATTTATTTCAAAAAAACTAGAAGATGAGAAGAATAAAGATGGGTTATAAAGAGTTGTCGAAGTAGAGAATGATATGAATTATTTGGACATAGTTCTCAAAAACAAGACTAGGAAGGAGAAGCTCGAGACAGAGAGAGGAAGATGGGTTTCGAACAATAGGCTAAGAAGATGAATCTATGCTCATTATAAGAAAAGGCCGTGATGCGTTTTGTTGGTTTGAAAATTCAGTTGAAGATGGTTTCGAATCTATGGTTGTTGAAAGAATTATTGTTGGCTGAAATTGAGTTGGGAGAATAGAAGAGAAGATGATGTTGTGTTGTGTCGATTGATTAAAAACAATGAAAAAGGGGAGAAACAGAGAACAAGAGAAGAAAGCAGGTGAGAAGATATGAAAAGAATCCAAACCGGGAAGAAATAGAGATTTGGGGTATGTTAACGAAAGCAACAAGGAATACAAGAGAGGTGGTGGTCGCTATCAATAATTTGTGGGCGTAGTCTAGAGTTAGGTTTCGAATTATGGGTTGCTTCTGTTTGTGAGAATGGAAAGAAGCAGAGTCCATCGAGAATAGAAAAAGAACAAGGTTTTTGGTTCGAGTTTATAGTGAGCCTGTGCTGGGGAAACAAAGAAGCATTATATATCCATAAGGCAAATTAAAAGTCGTTTAAAGAAAAAAATGACAAACTGTTTGTCCTTTGTTTTTTATTTCAATTGTATACGACAAACAGTTTGTCGTTTTTTCTCTATTTATTTCAAACGGTAAAAAGTAAGTCGTATAGTGAAGACTGTCACTCAGTCTACCACCTGAATGAAAGAGGATTTCCCTCTATTCATAGTAGGACCAAATTTGATCAAATTTGATCAAATTTGATGAGGTTTTCCATTTTAAATGAGACTCTCAGGTCCCATGGTCCTTGTTCTAAAGAAAGAATTATAAAACATGCCCCTGTCTAAAACCTAATTTAGGGCCAAGTACCCCACTGACCTGAGATCCGAGTCAATATGAAATCGGATCAGAAGGGGTTGATTCTGTGATTCTAAACAGAAAGAGTCTAGGTTTGATTGGAAGCGCAACAAACACTTGTACCGACATAAGGTTCATTTCATTACTGTGTAATAATACCATCTGATCTCTTCTTTCTTAACTCACCAGCAATGGCTGCTACTGCAACTTCCTTTCAAGCTCTTATCCAACCCTACAGCTATTACCTCTCTTCCTCTTCATTGTTTCCTTCTTCTACTTCATGCATTGCTTCTCCTTCTTCTTTATTAAAACCTAAAATTATCTGTTCCTCCTCTTCTTCTTCTGCATCTCCTCTTACTGTTGTCAATGGAAACGTTGAGAGAAGCAGTGTTGTTCCAGATAGGAAAGAAATTCGTCTTGGTCTACCAAGTAAAGGTCGTATGGCTTCTGAAACCCTTGATCTTCTTAAGGTAATACTTTTCATTCTCAATTTCCTCTTTCTTTTTTCTATTCTTTTTATTTTTTCTCTATTCTAAATCCTAAAACTATATTTCTCTTTTGGTGAAGGACTGTCAACTCTCTGTTCGTCAAGTAAATCCTCGACAGTATGTAGCTGAAATTCCATTGGTGGGTTTTCTTCTTTCTTCTTTTATACTCCAAATTTTGCTGTATACCTTATGGCATTGTACATTTATTTTGAGATTTTTGAAGACAATGAAAACATTTTAATGTACATAAATTTCACCATCACCATTTTTATCAAGGAATTAGAAAATATGTTTAATTGTTCAACCAAAAAAAAAACCAAAAGGAATTCATGTGCACTCTTTTCCCATTGTATTATTGCACACTATTAACATTTGTCATTCTAAGTCATTTTGGCATACTTTACCAGTTCATTTTGAACCTTAATTAATGATTTACATTTATGCTAAAAAGTGCTAAGAGTTTGGCCGACTCCTGAACCTTAGCAGTCAACCTTGTTTCAGACTCCAGAAATTTCCAAATGTTCAGGATGTTCAGATTACAAATGTTTGCTTGGTTTTGTGATTACTTTTTTTTTTCTCTTCATGGCCCCTCATGCATTTTCATAAAATTTCTTTGATGCAGCTCTCAAACTTAGAAGTCTGGTTTCAAAGGCAAAAAGATATTGTTCGCAAAATTCTCACAGGAGATCTAGACCTTGGAATTGTAGGTTTGGATATGGTCACTGAATTTGGACAGGTATGCATTGTCGATGCCATTTACGTGGTACCCTTGTTTTCACTTGTTAATTTTGAAATTTAATTCTATTCCTGACTTTCGGGTTAAAACTTAATTCCTATGCATCCCTATCCTGAAACCATTGTCCATGTCTTTTAAGTTGTGTTCTTACTTGTTAGATAATCAAAGTATAATTAGTAAGCTATAGAAGAAGTAAAAACATATTCTAACGTGCCCAAATTATTTAGCTGGCGGGATTTCTTCTGCTCAAGGATGATGGGTAGTAGAATGAGTGAAAACACATTTTCATTACAGCCAAAGAATCATTACACTTTCTGTTATATCTCTCAGAGATAAGAAATGCAAAATAGAAGGTGGATGACAGCTCACAAGATACTGTCCAATCCAAAACAATTAGAAAGGACCAATAACAAACAAACACTTCACTAAGATGTTGTAACAGAAACTAACAGAGTGCCAACAAGAATTATGGCTATTACCCCCCCTCAAACTGAACAGGAGGGAGGACTTTCAGTTTGCCTTTGAGAAAAGCAAATCTAGGACCAGCAAGACCTTTAGTAAAAATGTCAGCAACTTGTTGTAGAGTGGAAATGTAGGATATCTTGAGAGAATTAGATTGAATTAGCTCCCTTATGAAGTGATATCAAGATGCTTCATTCTGCTGTGCAAGACAGGATTAGAGGCAAGAGAGATTGAGCTTTTGTTGTCACAGACTAGGTGAGGAGATGAAGGAAGGAAAACATGTAGGTCTTTGAGAAGATTGCAAACCCACAAAACCTCTGCAGCTGCAGATGCCAGGCATTTGAACTCAGCTTCAGTTGAACTTCTAGAGATAGTTGGTTACTTTTAAGTACCGTAAGTAAATTGATCCCGGTTGTTCAACCATTTGATAACCAGAGTCACTCTTTGATAAATGATCACTATGAGTCAGACTCAATAGAATTTGATCAATCCTTTTTTTGTCGTTAAGGTGGAGAACTGAACCAAGAATTCTCTTTCTTCATCATCAATCGAACAGACCAAGAGATTGGGTTATTTCCAAAATATAGACAAAAACCACTGGTTGATCTTCTAGTGTCAGGATCCCCACCCCAGTCAGCATCAGTAAAGCCAGAGATAGCTATAAGACCCTTTATAAATAAACTGCCATGACCAAGAGTACCTTTGATGTACCTGAGGATTCTCTTAGCAGCAGTGAGATGAGTTGAGGTAGGTGAATGCATGAACTGACATACTTGATTCACTGCATAAGTGATTTCAGGCCTAGACCAAGTCAGATACTGCAGGGCTCCAACAAAAGACCTATATTCAGTTGGATTGGAGAGTGTGATTCCATCTTTGGCACTTAGTTTAGCACCAGGTGGACAAGGAGAGCTGCATGGCTTTGAACCAAGCATATTGCATTTTTGAAGAAGGTCTAGACTATACTTAGTTTGATGCAGAAAAAGACCTTATTTCTTTGAACTTGCATTTCTAAGAAGTAATGTAAACTCCCAAATCCTTGACTGGAAAATACTTGTTAAGATGAGAGATGATAAAGTCACAATAGGAAGTAGAAGTACCTGTGATGATGATATCATCAACATAAACCAAGACAATGGTGATTCTAGAACCATCTTTCTGAACAAAGAGAGAAGAATCTGCTAGAGAAGGCTGAAAATTTAACTCAACAAGTACATCATGCAGCTTCTCATACCAGGCCCTAGGTGCTTGTTTTAGCCCATATAAAGACTTATGTAGTTTGCATACATAGTCTGGGTGACGGAGGAAGTTGGGGTTTCATTTTCACTCTTTTACAACTAATCTAACACAATTATCCTTGCTCAATTTGCCAAGGAAGGAAAGCGAAAAAAGTTAGACAGCAGAAAAAGGTCCCTATTTCTCCATGACCAAAGTTAACATTTCTTTTCTTTTGAGTGGTGGTGGAAGCAAACTGCTTATGAATTAGACTTCTCTAAGTCTGTAGCTTTTTATGCTCTCAGAGGAACTCAAAATACGATCCATTCCATATAAATATATCGTCAGTTTACTACGTAACATGGTCAGCTTACGTGGTCATCGATACCAAATTCTGCGTCTAGACAAACCACCCATTATGGTCATCAGTTAGAATTTCACATTTCAAGGAAAGTCCTACCCTCTGATCAACCAGAATTGTAATTGTTAACCCCATTAACTATGAAGAATACAAGGATGTCATGATATTGTTAGTGAGTGTTCCCACATAATATCTGTCAAACATACATTTATCATTTTTTATATTGTCAGATAAACTTCTTTCTGTTCTTCCTAATTTATATTGCTCATTGGTTCTTTGTAGTTATCCAATTAGAGATTTTGTTTAATATCCGCCAGTATATTGCCAGATGCATCCTGAAACTCATTCTTGGCATTACTAGGGCTTTACTTTTAAAGGGACTTTAGTTGGTCCAGTTCAAGTCGTAGCACCTAGCTAGTAGACAAATTGTCATTTTCATTTTCCACGATAGGAATTGTCAACTGGGATAGGATTTGCTGAAATGTTCTACAAAACGTCAAGGATGATGTAGGAGCATGAGTATTAGAAATCTATCAAGTCATCTTGCTTTTGGTACTTAGTATTAGAAACCTAGCAGTTACATACAGTAATAACTGCTAGGTGTGTTAGGTTTGATAGATTTATGAAAATGTAGTCTGTCAACTGTCAAGCACTCCAATACTCTGAAAACAGCTTGGCATTAGGCTGACTTTGTTAGATATCGGACTCAGATTGAATCATATAATCTATTCTGAACTATATTCAATCAACTTCTTGTTGAGTTCACTTTCATCTGGTACTATCATTATCCTCTTTGATTTGGTGATCTGGATTTAAACCATTGTGTTTCCAGAAGAGTGTGATTCTGACTTCTGAGATGTACCTGCTCCATAATCTTAGCTTTGAATTTGTGTTCCTCTATAAAATCATCATTACAATAGTCAATCATTTTATGCCTATATTTTACCAAGTTGTAGCCTTTTGACTGACCTAGTTGCAACCCATCTCCTTGTGTTTGGAGGTTCTACAGTTTTCCAACTAGAGATTTTGTCTCGTATCCACCACTATATTGCCAGATGCATTCTGAAACTCAATCTTGGCATGACTAGGGCATAACTTTTAGGGACTTTTAAAGGAGTTTAGTTGGTCCAGTTCAAGTTGTAGCACCTAGCCAGTAGACAAATTGTCAATATAATTTTCCACGATAGGAATTGTCAACTGGGATATCATGCTAAAATGTTCTACAAAAAGCCAAGGATGATGTAGGAGCATGAGTACTAGAAATCTATCGTCATCTTACTATTGGTACTTGGTATTAGAAACCTAGCAGTTACATAATAACTGCTAGGTGTGTTTGGTTTGATAGATTCATGAAAATGTAGTCTGTCAACTGTCAAGCACTCCAATACTCTGAAAACAGCTTGGCATTAGGCTGACTTTGTTAGATGTCGCACTCAAATTGAATCGCCTGATCTATTCTGAACTATATTCGATCAACTTCTTGTTGAGCTCACTTTCATCTGGTACTATCATTATCCTCTTTGATTTGGTGATCTGGATCTAAACCATGTTGTTCCCAGAAGAGTGTGATTCTGACATCTGAGACATACCTGTTCCATAATCTTAGCTTAAAATTTGTATTCCTCTATAAGATCATTTTTATAGTTTCTCAATCATTTTATTTTACCGAGATGTAGCCTTTGACTGACCTAGTTGCAACCCATCTCCTTGTGTTTGGAGGTTTCACAGTTTTTTTCACACACTTCCAGGTCAAAGGCATAATATAAGAGCCTCCATAAAAGCTTTCCGTTGGTAAGTTTGACGGAATAACCTTAGATGTTAACAGCTTTAAGTGTTCTCCTGGAAAGGGCAGGGTATGTACGTTTCTCTAGTAAGTCAATATTTTAGTTTCTCCGTAAAGGGCTGAGAAGAAGACGATAGGCTGATTTCATTTTATAACCTATTGGTTTTAGTAATTAGTAATTAAACATCATGTTGAAAGTGATAATGGTAAAATATTTGGCATCTACGATATATTCCCCTAGTCAATTGTATGATATTTTTTTGCTTTCATTCTTTTGAATTAATCAAAACTTGTTAATATGTATATATTCATGTTAGAACCTCAGATTTGATCAAAGGCCTCTGGAGATTTAGGTATTTTGATACGTCTCATTTATTGGGATAATTGGTGGCTTTTGCATTATGGATGGCTAGATGTGTCTATTTTAAGTCCTTGATAGTCATTATTATCTTATACTGGAAGTCTGGAACCACATTTCTCATACGTGGAGTGATTGGTGGTGAAAGCTTAATTACATTATGCGTTTCTGATTATTTGTTTTTTGTTATTTGTGTTTCTGGCAGGGAAATGACGACTTAATTTTAGTTCATGATGCACTTGATTATGGGCAATGTCATTTGTCTATTGCAGTATGTTGTTACGGGCTTTCATCTATTGCTTTTCAAAGGATTTTTGCATTTTGTAGGCAACAACCTTTTTTGAGTTTCTGAGTGCTCACTTTTGTTGTATTTCAGATACCTAAATATGGGATTTTTGAGAATATAAATTCACTGGATGAGCTAGCCCGAATGCCACAATGGACCAAAGAGAAACCTCTACGGGTCGCTACAGGTTTTACTTATGTATGCTCCTAACTCAATGCACCTTAAAAGAGTCTGTTTCCTGCTTCTCATTTAATTCATTAAAACATGTGTGTTTCATCATTTTTTTTGGAGAATGAGCATTATACAGTTAATTTTGCTTCTCTTTTTCTGCACAGCTAGGCCCGAAATTTATGGAGGAAAAAGGGTTGAAGCACGTAACTTTCTCAACTGCTGATGGAGCTCTTGAGGCAGCCCCTGCGGTGAGAGATATAGTTTGTATATGAATGATTTGCTTGAAGCTGACGAAAACATTTTGAATGATTAATGGATATTGTATATTTTAAATACATTCCTTATCATGTCACCTCTCTAATAAAAAGATAACTTCAGGAGGGCCTTTTTTTCTTCTTCTATATCACAACTTGTGATCTCTCCTCAGCCTTCAGATGGCTCAGAGTCAAACATGGACGGATGGACCAACCTGATCCTTCTTTATGCTTATCTATTACTTCGCTAAATTAACCAAGGTGTTTTCTTTGTTAATTAGATGGGAATAGCTGATTGCATTTTAGACCTCGTGAGCAGTGGGACAACACTGCGTGAAAACAACTTGAAAGAAATTGACGGTGGAGTCGTCTTGCAAAGCCAGGTAAATCTCCATCTTCGGTCAATCCGGCCCATAATACTTATTTGTAAAGGTAATCTTTGTACAATTGTACAATTGTACTTTGTAAAATATATCAATGACTTTGTATGTTCACCTAAAAGACATCTGGGTCCTTCAATGTCTTAACCTAGAATAGTGGAGTAGTTTTTCCTCACAGGTGAAAATACTTTTGCAGGCTGTCCTTGTTGCAAGCAGAAAATCTTTAATACAGCGAGAGGGTATTTTAGAAACTACTCATGAAATTCTTGAGAGACTAGAAGCACATTTGAAGGCAGCTGGTCAGTTCTGCGTAAGTGTTATGGTTGCTCCTGTGTGAATTATTTCTCTCCACAACCGCTCTCTTTTTTACATTTTCTTACTGCAGGTTACGGCAAATATGAGGGGTAGTAGCATGGAGGAGGTAGCTGAGAGAATTCTTAGTCAGCCATCATTATCTGGGTTGCAGGTAAAAATTTGTTATTTGCCTTTACCTTTATTGGATTAAGAAATTGTTGAAATCTACTTTCTAAGGTCTCAACATTGATTCCGATATTCTTTCTCGTGATTTAATATAGTTCTCCTACACAAACCTACTTTGATGTCTAGCTTCCATTGTCTATCCGATCACCTTTGACTTGCATTCAAAATGTCAAAATTCAAATGCTCGGCGAAAACACATTGTAACAGTTTTACTCACCGTTCACTATGACAAATTTCAAATGCTCTGTAAAAGACGCATCTAAAAAGTTTTGCTTCCCATCTTGGGTACCAAGGTGATCTCTGTAAACTCAGATATACTTGGATTTACCGGGGTACATGGAACCAAGAACTTCCCCAGTTGCATTGTGAAGGGTTTTTTCGATATTGGTCCATTTATATGTCCACGATACTCTATTGAGATTAGGGAGCAGCAATTAACTATAACTGGATGTTGACAATTTATGTTCAAGTAAAGCCATGCTCAAAAGTCAACACCATAATGTTATTTTAGTGGCATGGATACATTTCAAAAAAAAAAGAAGAAAAAAAGAAGAATAATGTGTCCATGCTCACTGGCATGGTGATTAGGCCTTCACTGTGGTCCATGGTGTTCTAAGTGAAGAGATTAAGGGGTAAGCAGAACTCTGTTAGAAGTAAGCCTGTGGCTGGAACTGGAGTTACTGGACTAAACATCGTATGTTGTTTCAGAGCAGTACAAATGCAACTGTAGTGTAACTTCATCAAACGTGACTCATCAACACATCATACATTTTGATTTTCTTTAAGATCAGAGATCACACAATGCATCTATTGCATAATATTTGGCTGTTATAGATCCTATTCACAGTTTTTATTCTTCCTAGGTGAATACTTTAAGCGGGATCAAGTGAGTGATGGTTTCTAGGAAATGTCGAGTTTCTATTCCTTCATGTGTTTGCTAATTTATTTACATTTAATGTTACACAGGGCCCCACAATAAGTCCAGTTTTTTGCAAACGGGATGGGAAGGTTTCAGCTGACTATTATGCAATCGTGATATGTGTTCCCAAGAAAGCACTCTATAAATCTGTTCAGCAGCTTAGAGCGGTGAGATACACTTCTCAGATCTCTCTTTCAGTACTTTCTAAAACTATACCACTCAGATAAATATACTATAAACAAATGTCATGTCTAATTCGTAGCTGGTTGTATGGGACTTGTAAAGAGTCATGCATGACAATTAAATGCTTTGGCCTCTTGATTCTTATCACTTGCTGACCTTCTTAGTAAATCCATATGCTGTTACTTGACTGCAGATCGGAGGAAGTGGAGTTTTGGTTTCTCCTTTGACATACATTTTTGATGAAGAGACTCCAAAGTGGCGTGATCTTCTTCAAAAGCTTGGGCTTTAGTTTCTATCAAGAGGTAGTAGAAATGTAGCCTGTTGCATCTGTGAAGTCAGTCTTCTTTAACTATGTCAAAAATGTACAATCTGTCAAAGAAGAAAATTAAAGCAAATATGGATTGACCAAATATGTACCGGGTGCTTGCAGCAGCGCAGCATCTACCTGGATAACTCCACAGCTCGGTGATTTTCTTTTCCTCTTTCTTTTCTTCGCTCTGCATTTTTGTTTTTGTGTATTCTTGGTTTTCTTGGTTTGGTAATGCCTGTTATGCTGAGAAATGGTTCTTGCAGTTAGATGTTGACTTAAATGTTTGGGACATGATTTATTTTTTTTCCGGAATAAGACTATCTAATGATAATCATGTACAATTTGTGGTGATACCAACTCTGCAGGTCTTCGATTCATAAGCAAAAGTGACTGATCGAATTTGTATAATTAATTAATAGGCCGTGATTAAATTTCCAAGCAAATTATTTAAAAAAAAAAAAACAGAAAAATTCGACCAACGGTCGCATTTTCATTAACCTCTCTTATGAGCTCCCATCTCACTTACTTTATCCTTAACTGAGCCGTTAATCACTCACTCAATCAACCCTGCGAGGCTGTAAGAAATAATCCAATATCCGAGAAGCAATTAGACAATGCAAAATAGAGTACTTAATTAATAGTTTCCATCTCAGAAACAGTTTGTTTTTTTTTTCTTATAAAAGAAGAAATTTATTGAGCTTATTCGACTAGAGTAAAGTTAAAATCTCTAGCTAACAGATTACATATAGAATGAGGATATTCACCATAGCTTTCCATATGCAACTTGATTGTTATCTCTACTAGTGAAAGGAAAATAACATAACACAAAAGACAGACTGAAATGTTTAATCTCTTTGATGAGGTTTCTTTGACATTGAACTAGTGAATCTTCCCTATTAACAGACTATACTATAAGCTTTGCATCAGCTTCAATTTTAATTTTTCTCAGCTGCAAACCTTTGCCTACCTTAAAGCTTCTCGCACAGTCATGCATTCGGCCTCTTTCGAACTCATGGACCCTTCATTGAAGGTGCCTCTGACTCCCTCGCAATGACATGTATGGTCTCGAAGTACAAGACCAGTACCAAAATTATTAGTAACATGATAGAATGAAGCATCTACGTTTATCTTAAGTACACCATTAACGGGAGGTTTTTAAGAAGATATGGGAAAAACAGAAAGTGAAGTGTGTGCATTGCTCAAATCTAGTTGGTTATCAGTGTTCAAACATTGTGCCAAGAAGTAATTTGTTCTATAAACAGAATTGAGGGGTTAAGAGATTTCCCTTGAAAGACATATTCACATATGTCTTTTCGTATAATCCATAAGCCAATCATTAAACTATATATACACCCATTTATCCTCAGTTGAAGCTTGATCATTAGAGAACTAGTTAGTAGCCCACTGCGAAATTGTAATGCCATTACTTCTCACTGCATCAATGTTGACATTTATATTTCTCCAGAAAACTCTGGCATGTCTGCGCTCAAGGAGAACATGCTTTTTAGTTTTAACAGAGCCATTGCAAAAACCACAAAGAGTGTCTGTATTTAAGTTGAACAGAGCAAGTCTGGATCTGACATGAACAATGTTCTTGATGCAGTTCTGTTTTAGGGTGAAAAACAAATGTACTACGAATAATACTTTCTGGAGGTTCGAGATATCAAAATCGTACAAGACGAGCCTAAACCAAGAAACGGTCGTCCACGTCTTGCTTCGGTCACAAAGGTGAATATGAAGGGTTGATCTTAGGGGACAGAAAAGGTTTAGAAATCACTGTGTGATGAAAATGGTAGTATGCAATTGAAGACTGGATCATCTCTGGGATAAATCTTTGTTCAGTTCTTGTCGAATAGATGAATCCATCTATTTTATAGTCTTGTAATAAACACACTGATTTCTCGTAAGTTGTGAAGAGATAGAGAAGTGATGATCGTGGGGATTGTAGTGGAGTCATGTCTGCTAAGTCGGGAGGACTGTATGACCACTACTCCCTCATCCTCTCAACTGCTCTGAACTGTCCCACTACTTATTACCTTCTCGTAGTGGATGTGTTTCTACATCGCATATTGCTATAAACCTCCAGACCAATACACCGATAAGAATCCTCCCCATGTGACATATTTGCTGTCTCGTAGAAAAATAGTGGAGTCATAGATTAGTATTTTAGTTAAGTCAGGTCAATAACCTGCTAAATTAGTAGTAGACTGAATGTCGGGTCTAGTGAAAATAGTAAGTTTAGTAGTTTTAAAGGTAACACAAATTTGGAAATGTTTGGAACCAAAATTATGCAAAATTTCCCAAGGACCGAGCATGGTGTTCTCGAGAACTAGGAAAAAGGCTTGGTGTACTGTTCTCGAGAAAAAGCTAAGGACTAATGATAGTGCTGATGTGATCTGGAATTACCCAATATAAATAACCGCAATCGCACGGCGTCTAACTAGTAGACAACGGTAAGTACGGGTCGAACCCACAGAGAGCGGGGAAATACTGCAATTAATATCTCTAATAAACTAACCAAGAGGAATATTTTTGTGATTTTTATATTAATAAAGAAAATAATAAACTAACTAAACTAATAAAATGTGACCGAGTAGAGAGAGTCGGTAACCAGGGTTTTCAGTATCCACCACTATTTAATTCATGAATATTTAGAGTCGCAAATATCGCTGGGACGCCCTAAACATGATGCATCAAAAAGCCCTAGTCTCAAGCATATACCATAAAATTGCGCTAGCGAGAAAATTGTACGAAACTAATTTTAGGTCCACAAATAATACCTGGCTATTCTAAGCATACCCCATCAAGGGATTTAACCTAAGCATGGAATATCAAATAAGTAGACAAATATATTTTTAGAGTAACAACTGTATACCAGAAACATGGAACATCAAAACCATAGGCCAAGCATGCACCATAAACGACTATACAATTGTTTAAAGTCATGAATTTAATCTACTTAAATCATAATGGTCTGTATCAAATATTTAATTCAATTGATCTAAAACTGTAAGTGTTTCAACATTAAACCCTAGTTTCAAATTAATTAGCTAGACATGGAGATGAGTTTCTTAAAACCCATAAAAATAACTAAGAAAAGTAGAAGACAAGGATTAAACCCAGTTACACAGCAGCCGTCTTCCTCTCTTCTGAAAAGTGTACAGAAAATACCCCCAAATTCGTCTGTCAGTCTCTCTCCGTCGAACCCAAGAACAGAACTCCCCAAAAAAGAACTCCTGTACCGGCCGTGCTCTTTGTTTCTTCTTTCTCTTTCTTTTATATTACTAGGTTTTCGTTTCCAATTTCATGGACCCACTTCTTATGCCTCCTCGAGTTACTCCAACCTTCACGTGAAACAACACTTTGTCCCTAGCATGTTCTCCACAGTCAACTGTCAACATCTCATAAACAGCCTACACCCTAGCATACCAATCAGCCAATCAAGCCGTCCTTTCCCTTCTCATCATTGCTTCACTTCACAGCCACCTAACGTACTCCCACGTCTCTTTCATTCCCTTTCTCTAGCTATTTGCCTCACAAAACCCAACGTGTGTACTTCTTTCTTATATCAGTCTCAATCACTTAATACACCAAAGCAAACACACTTGTCTCTTCTTCCAACCGCACATGGGCATGTCCCCTCTTCTTCTTTAGTCTCTCTCCCTAGCTTCTCTATCACGTGTGTCAGCCTACTCTTAGCCAAGTCCCACGTGAAGTGTTGTCTCTATCTCATAGCAGCTAAAGAAAGTCTGCCCACTTACTTCAATCATCACCTGACGTGTAGCTTTCTTTCACTTGCCAAAACCAACTGAAACATCTGCTTCTTCTCACACAAAACCTGTCCACGTCCAGCCACGGCCCTTTCTCTCAACTGAAATGCATCACTTCACTTTCTTTTTTTATTCAGTCTACTTCAATAAATAGTCAATTTATCATGTTTAGCCATGTTTAACCTGTAACTAGGATTTTAATGCGAACCACCGATAAAAGTACTAAAACAAAAGTGTTAACATAAAATCAAGCAATAACAAATATATGTTAAGCGGTATATATGTATAATTTAAGCACCAATCAAGTGCCAAGAGAGGCGCGGCGCTGGCACTAGGCCAGCGGCAAGAGGAGTGTGGACAGAAATATGCACGAATATATGTAGAAGTACAGTAATCATATTTTAATATAAAGCCAGAAATATGCACGAATATCTCTATGTTTTTGCTGCTGGGCAAATGACAATATTACGATTCTATCCCTTGCCAAAAATTCACCATCAGCAATTTCCAAACAAACAACTTGATTATGTGGGGTGCTCTACAATTACATAGAGTTTTCCAAGTTTGGGAGCTAACATTTCCACCATTTACTTTAGTGTTACCAGTATTGGAAGCCAGCGTATTATAAAGCACTTTTAACTGAAAATTTACCTTTTTTAGATGGCATCCAGATTAGAGTGTCTTTATTAGATGGATCAAGGAACATATTCAGAATTTTCACTGCAGTAGCATGATAAAAGGAAGACTAACCATAGGTGCATTCCAGCTTCTAGAGTCTGGCTATGTAAGCTCATTCATATACTTGTAAGAACTGTAATCTTGAGCATTGGGTGTGGTTACCTGATGAAGATTAACAATCCATTTTTCCAACCAAATTCTAGTTTTTTTACCATTGCTAACTTCTATAAAGCAAGTCTCTTTTATAATCTTGTTCCTTATGAATCCCATTCCAAATAGATGTTTGAAAAATTTATACCTTTAGAGTTGTGAAGAAAATCACCATTCTTGAAGTATTTTGACTTTAAGATCCTAACCCAAAGCTGGGAGGATTCAATACATATTCTCCAAGCCAACTTTGATAGCAAATCAAGATTGAGCTTCTTCAAATCTCTAAAAGCTAAACCACCTTGAGTTTTTGGTTTACATAATTTGTGCTTGCATGCAAGCATATTTACGCATCTACTTGAATTATGTCCCCAAAAGAATCTTCTTTGAACGGAAGTAAACTGATCAGTGAGCCTTTTGGGAAGAAGAAAAGTCCCCATTTGATATCCAGAGACTGAATTTAGGACATGCTTCAGCATTGTTGACCTTCCGACTTGAGTAAGAGATTTAGAGGACTAACTACAGTTTGACAATGCAAAACAGAGAGCAGATTATGATGGTGATTAGGTGTTGTTGCACATGTTAGAGGTTCAAGCGAACAAAAAATGCAAATGAAGAGAAAACTCAGTTTTTTTCATCTGCCGGTAAAGAGTTCTCTTCTTTGTCGTGAACTTCTATTATATGAATGAAAAAATGTGGTGACCGAAGAAGACATTAAAGAATTGGTTTGTTCCTATATGCGTCAAAGTAGTATGTTTGGTTAAATTGTTGCTCATGAATGGGCAAGATCATAAATTACCATATTTTTATGTTATATTCTTTACGCTTTATTTCTCGGTTTTTCGTATCGATATCATGTTATTAGCATTTTTATATGAGTATAAGCACTAAACCCTTTATGCTGCATCATGATACATAACATCCAAATCAACGGTGTGATGTATTGGTTTTCCTTCGATCACTTGATTTGGGTTTCACAACAATAGAAAGACGATTTGGAAGCAATGTAGTCGATCTCGACCGAGATGGCCGAGATATCGTCGATGATATCGGTTTCGGCAATCACCCAAGACGAGACACGCTATATAGTCAATACGATATTCGGCTGAGATGGACCGAGACGTTAGCCGATATATTAGGGTGGTCTAGGAAATTTAACACTTGTATAGAGGTAGTTTAGAAATTTTACCAATTTCATCACTGTATTTTCTTCTTCCTCTTGTGCTATAAAAAGAAAACTCAATCGACTCTTCTCTCCTTTTCCCTCAATCTCTCGCAGTAACTGAAATTTTCTACCATTTTCATTTTTTTAATCCTTTTTTTGCTTAGATTTCTCCATCAAGATTACCACAATAAAAAACTACCACTAGATTCCATTGATTTTAATCATAAACCATAGAAATTGTGGGAAAAAGTTTAGTCTTAAAAACCATAATAGTAACGGATGATTTTAGTAAAATAAAAAATAAGATCAAATGGGTCTTATAAAAGTGTCCAATTATACTTTCCAATTTTACATGGTTGAGTTAATCTAGCACTAGTATTTGATGATGAGAAGATATAAGTAAAGAATGAGAATATAATGATGCGTTTCATCTCAATTACTAATTAACCAAAGTCGTTAATTGTGATTGATGGTTGAGAAAATGAAAATGGAATATAACAATGAGTTTCATCTAATTTCATCTCTCAATGTTCCAATTTTCATGTTTATATGCAATTAGGCAATGGTCCTTCCCTGAAATTTGTTTATAATTATAAAAATGAATATTAGTTTTATATCTTAATAGGTGCAACATTTAAAAGATGTTTGATATAATATTTATAAGTATAATATTTGGAACCAAAATTTTACCGATATTTCAACGATAATTTTTCTGATACAAAGTTGTACCAGTGTCTCGGTCCCGACCGATACAAACCAAAATCCGATATTGACTACATTGTTTTAGAAGGCCATTGTTATTTGTTATCATTATTTAAAAAAAATAGCATTTTATCATTGTGTATTGGTTATATTCTGTTTATTTTTTTTAAAAAAAATATTCTAACTTCCCAAGAAAAAATCCAACTAATATAATAGTAGTTTGATCTAAAATCTCCAAGCACAAGAGCCCAAGAGTAAACAAAATACGTAATTAAAATGAGTTGATTGTTAATTAGTTATAATTTACATATTATTTTCATATGAATCTTTCTTGCCAATATTACATATTTTGTGCATAAAGTCTTCGAGAAAAAAACACGTTTTTTCAGCTATTTTTTAATCAATTTACAATCTGGGATTTTTTTTTCAATGCCCAATAACCGGATCAATGCGGAGAAAAAATATTCTCTTCATACAACACAAAAAATAATTTAATCCATTGAATTTTTATTTGAACCGATACATTAACTTATCAATTCGAAGGGGCAAAGTTTGAAATATTGAGTTCTTTCTTTTTTAGATGTAGATCAATAATCTGGTTGGATTAGATTGTCGCTTAATAATGGGTGACTTTGAAAATAATATCTTAATTATTTGGATTGTTAATGGTGTCATTTTAAGAATATTGTGAGTTTTTTCAGAGTTTGAATACCGTTTAATGATTTATTGTATATCTTTTGATATTTTTTAGATGTATAAATTAATTTTTCAAAATAATAAAAAATTCAGTTGAAAAAAAAAACCCCAATAACACGGAGAAAATAAATAGTAAACAAGAACGTATATAAGCATAGCATAAGTAACAACATATTATAAATGTTGCAAACTAAAAAAATTGGTGCGACATTCCTGATTTGGTTTAGTTATTTTTTAGCCGGGGAGAATTATTTTACAACACCTTTCCACATGAATTGTTAATATTTACACCATCTCCTATGTGAAATGAACATGTATACCAACCCATACGTATAATGTTTACCACTTTTTTCTTATTTATTGTTTGTTGTATATGACATCTTATTTTATCGTCTTAATTGTTTGTATATGTAAACATTTTATGTACGGAGTGTTGTAAATGTTAAAGATTGCTATTTTGAGTGTTTTTTATTATGAATTTGTTACAAGAACAAGTTTGAATACCATTTAATGGATATTTTTTTGATATTTTTATAGATGTTCAAATTAATTTTTTGAAAATAATAATAATTTAATAAGGGCGAAAATCGTAAAATCATCCTTTGCCCAACAGCAGAAACGTAGAAATATTTACATATATTTCTGATCTTATATCAAAAATACGAATCACGTATTTCTATACATATTCTACAAAAGAATTAAGAATACAATCTCTACAAATAGCTACAGGTGCTCTATATTGATCTCGTCGCCTCTCTAAACACGTATAAATATTTATGCAATATTGAACTAGTCTCCAAGTCGCAGAATTTTCACGACTGAATTCCTCGAACTTGTTATGTATATGCTTTGATATTCAAATTCTTATCTGAACTACATCAATATACTACTGTATACACAATGGAAACAACATCCAAATGGTCATCTTCCAGGTCTAACCTAGCACCGTCCCTCTTGGAACGTCTCTAACCTAGCACTTCCCTTTTGGACATGTCTTAGTCATAACACCATCTCTTAATGATGTGTTGCTACTCTAATACCGCTCCTCAAGGACGCATAAACAACCAAACTCCGATCCACAAGGAAGCTTCACTACTTCCATCACCGTCCGTGAGGACGCGTAACTCCTAAAGCACCGTCCCTCAGGGACACATCATAGCCATGGTGCTGGCGCCAGAATCTTTACGGTGCTAGCTCAAAGCTAGTGTCATCTCTTACCGTCCCTAAGGACGCGTGACTTTATAGTGTCATCCCTCGGGGAAGCATCACAGCCCATGGTGCTAATGCCATCGCCAACCAACTTATGGCGCTGGCCTAATACCAGTCTTAACCTGTCCCCAAGAGCACAATGTCCACCTTGTTCCGGGTCCTCGAGAAATTCTACGAATCTTTGACTTCAAACATTTCTAAATTTGTGTCATTTACAAGTCTTGTCACTTTCAAGTTCGCGCATATCTACTAAACTTAGTATTTTCACTGGACTTGGAATTAATCAGTCTACTTAACCACTTAGTGAACTGAGCAACTTGGTTCACTAATTTAGTAGGTTATTGTCCTGACAACCAAAATAGTAGTAGTCCATGACTCCACTATTTTCTACGAGATATCAAACACGTTACATGGGGGGATTCTCATTGGAGTATTGGTTTGACGGTTTAAAACAACGTGCGATGTGCCAACACATCCACGAAGAGAAAGTAATGAGTAGTGGGACAATTAAGGCGGTTGAAAAGATGAGTGATTAGTGGTCATACCGTCTTCCTGAAATAGCAGACATGATTCCACCACAATCTCCACGATCATCACTTATCCATCTCTTCACAACTTCTACGATTTACGAGGAATTAGTGTGTTTACAACAAGATTATAAATAGATGGCTTCATTTATTCGATCTATCTCGGAGATAATCGAATTTATAATCATAACTTGAACCTTCACTATAGTTCAACAACTACACACTGCAAATTCATCACATAGTAATTTCTCAACCTTTTATGCTTCGCTCCTCTAAGATCAACATATTATCTCCACCTTTGTGACCAAAGCAAGACGTGAACGGCCATTTTTTAGTTTAGGCTCGTCTTGTACCATTTTGATCTCTCAAATCTACAGAAAGTACTCTTTGTAGTACATTTGTTTTTCACCCTAAAACAACTAGTGTTTCTTGAGCATGGAAGAAGTGTTTTACAATATCCCCACGTTAAATGTTAATATTTACAACATCCACTACATGAAATATAGACATTTTTCTATTTTTGTTATAACTATTGATAGGTGTCTAAAACACCTTAATTAATATCAATTGGTTATGTTTTTTTTGTTATTTTCTCTTGTATTTTGTGTATATTACGCTTGTTTTCTATTTTGTCGGTGTTATGGAGTCATTTGGAGTTAAATAAGAAGAATTGAGCAAAAGGGGAAAAATCATCGTTTCCTTGGCACGTGTTATTCGCAGCCAAATATATGCTAAGGGCCAACCCATCCATTCAAGGTGTTACGGAAGATTTTGGCACCTCATTCCTAGATCAGGGTTGCCACCATCATTTTATTGTTTTACATTTAAATGTTTGCACCTGGTTAATGACATGGTGCCTAAATGTATCCCCTTTCTTTAACCTAAAATTAGGTCGAGAAGCTCACTTCTCCCCGTCAACAGCGACCAAGTCTTTACCATGGGCTCATGCCGGCGATGATGGGTCTGAGATAAAACTCGTCAGTGGTATTGGAGAGATTGGGAGGTCGATAGGAACATACACAGTGAAGAATGGAGAGATGCGTTTTGAATGTGGGGTAGTTTGGTTTGAGCACAAAGACAGAAAAGAGGCTAATGTTGAGTGGATCTGAGTTTACCATGAAATCTAGTCGAGGAAATGAGATTTCAAGAATTAGTTTTATAAGAAAGGAGAAATGAGTCTAGTGGTTTGTCAGGATTTTTAGGTGTGAGTTGATACTTGAAACAAAACGGAGAAGAAGACAGTCTCGGTGAAGATTAGTTGAAGATGGAATTGGTGGGGTTATGTTCAGTTCGAGTTTGGTGAAGAACAAATGGGAATAGATCTGAGTTGTTCCTGTGATTGGTTAAAGTCGGATATTAAAGTTGAGACAAAGAGTTAGCTGATGGTTGGTTGATTTGAGTTAAGTTCAATGTAAAGACATTGAATATGTGTTCGAGATGATAGTGGGTCTGAGTTGGATTAAAATGGCCGGAAATCAGTGAAACTGAGGATGTTTCCGTCCATTACAAAGGAGGTGACTTTGTAGTTGTTTTTCCATGGACTGGTGGGCTATTGTACAAGGGTTTGAACTCTGTTTTTAAAGACAAGGCAAGGCGGGAATTAGTGGTTAGTCTTAGGCACGAGTTAAAGTTAGAAAATGACAATTCAGGAAAGAAGAATTTATGTTGGAATTGGCTTGTATATCATCCAAAAAGATCAACCCACACTCTTAAATGGCTACAACCTTTTAGGATATGTAGATAGAACCCTAAAAAAACCACCACAGCATTTACCAAAATACCCAAGACTTGAACCCAGCATATACAAAGTTTGTAGAACAAGACCAAATCTTTATGGGATGGCTCTTATCTTCTTTAACAGAAGGTGTGATGACAAGGGTGGTTGGCCTAACAACTTCAAAACAAGTTTGGGATGCACTAGAAACACGATTTGCCCCAAACACAAAAGCATATCAGATGCATCTTAAGAGAGAGTTGCATAACCTAAGGAAAGGTAACCTTTCGATGCAAGATTATTTTTCTAAGGCTAAATCAATGTTTGATGCACTTACAACATCTGGAATTATTCTATCTGATGATGATATGAAGTCCTCAGTACTGAATGGATTAGATCAATCCTATGATTCCATAGTTACATTATTAAGCACAACATGTGAGATGAATCTAAGCACTTTCTATGCACATCTCTCAACCTTTTTTATGAGGTTGCAGCAACAGTTAGCCCTTCTTCAGCAGCCTCTGGTGAATGTCGATGTAAACTCAAGAAATCACTACTCCCCAAGGCCTAACCAAAGAGGTCAGTTCAACAACAATCATCCAAGGCAGTTTCGACCAAGCAATTCTCAAAGAAACAAAAGGCAGGAAGATGATGGACCCTGCCAAATTTGCAAGAAAACAAGTCATATAGCTAATAGTGTTGGTTTCGTTACAAAGAAGATACATCAAATAAGAAAACTACTACACCAACAACTTATCTAGCTTTACCTGGAGGTACAATTGATTCAAACTGGGTCATAGATACTGGCGCCCCTCATCACCTTATTGCCAATCTGAACAACATGAACATTAACCATGAGTATGATGGCAATGAAACAGTACAAGTATGTAATGGTAATACCTTACCTGTTAAGAATATTGGTAACGCTTATTTCATACACAACAATAAATCTTTTCAACTTAACAATGTTCTTCATATCCCAAAAATTAAGTCAAATCTTCTCTCTGTCTCTAAGTTTTGTGAAGATAACAAGGTGTATTTTGTGTTTGACTCCAATTGTTTTGTTGTGAAGGATCTGCTCACAGGGACCACTCTGTTGCGAGGCATGAATAGGAATGGACTCTACATCCTTGATGAAGTACGAGAAATACAACCTCAACACCTACAGCTTTAGTTTCAGAAACATTTCCACGTTTGCGCCAAAGACTAGGCCATCCAATGCTCAGGACAGTTTTAAGAATTATCAAAAATTATTCTTTACCTGTCTCAACTAAAGTTTTTCATTTTTGTCATTCATGTCATTTGAGTAAAAGTTGCAAACTTCCTTTTTCATCTAGTACTGCAATAAAAGATAAACTTCTTGGTCTTATTGTAGATGATCTTTGGGTCTCACCTCATTTATCAAGAAATGGTTATCATTATTACCTACTTTTACCAGATGTTTACTCTCACTATACATGGATTTATCCTTTAGTAAGCAAGTCAGATGCACTTCATATCTTTGTCCATTTCAAAAAGCAAATTGAGAATCTCACTGACCACAAAATTAAAAAAAATAAGTCAGATAATGGTGGTGAGTTTCGAAAATTAACTTCCTTCTTGAATGAATCTGGAACTATACACAGGTTCTCTTGTCCACATACATCAGTCCAAAATGGTTCAACTGAACGCAGAATAAGGCACATTACTGAGTCAGGTTTAGCTCTTTTATATCATGCTTCTATGCCCACGTCTTACTCGTCTGAAGCTTTTTCAACATCTTGTTCCTAATTAATCGGTGCCCAGCCACACAAAATGAGATCACAACTCCACTTGTGTTGTTGTTCAACAAAAAACCAAACTACACTTTTCTCAGAGTATTTGGTAGTTTGTGTTACCCAAGTTTGCGCTCATATAATAACAATAAACTACAACCAAGATCATTACCTTGTATCTTTATAGGTTACAGTGGTGTGCATAAAGGCTATCTATGCTTACATTTACCAACCAAAATCATATACATTTCTTGTCATGTTAAATTTGTTGAGGATGTATTTCCTTTCAGTGCTAATCCAACAAGTGGAACTGTGCAGCAGCAAAGTAAGGTAAGCCCTTCAACTAAAGTATTATTATCACCAGTTTTTAGATCCATTGCATCTTCACATGTACAACTGAATGCCCAAGTTGATATGCCTCAAGTTGAACATTCTGACCCACAATCAATGCATAATGAATCTCCAGTTTCTTCAATAAATTCTCAGCAGATCTTCTCTACATCAGACAATCTTGTTGTTGTTGCTCCATCGCAGCAGCCACAACCTCAGCACCCTATTATTACAAGAGAAAAAAAGGGAATCACTAAACATGTCCAGAGATTGTTTAACGGCTACTAAGCACCCATTGCTGCCAACGGACATTACGGCTCCTACATTTTATAGCCAGGCTTGCAAAGATCCTAATTAGCGTCTTTCCATGGATGAGGAGTATATTGCACACTTGAAGAATGGAACATGGATCTTAGTTCCATATCAGAAAGGTATGAATATAGTAGGTTCTAAGTGGGTATTTCGAGTCAAACAAAAACCATATGGAAGCATTGATCCTTATAAGTCACGCCTGGTAGCCAAAGGATTCCATCAACAAAAAGGAGTTGATTTTAATGAAACTTTCAATCCAGTAGTGAAACCTTGTTATCAATCTCTACAATGAATGACTGGCCTTTGCGGCAGTTAGATGTGCAAAATACCTTCCTTCATGGTATTTTAGAAGAGGAAGTATACATGAGTCAACCTGCTGGATACAAAAATCCAGATAAACTGAATCATGTGTGCAAGTTAAACAAAACTTTATATGGATTGTGCTTGAGTACTTACCTGATTAAATATGGATTCAAAGGGTCGATTATTTTTTCATGATTTCTGATAGATGTGTTTTATATGTGCTCATCTATGTAGATGATATAATTATCACAGGCTCAAGTATAGAGCATATTCAGCATCTCATCTCCAACTTGAGCAATGAATTTGCAGTCAAGGACATGGGAGATCTAACTTACTTCTTGGGATTAGAAATGCACATGAAAGGCAACATTCTGACTCTAAGTCTACGGAAGTACATAGATGACTTGTTGATCAGAACAAAGATGGATGGCGTCAAACCAGTAATTACACCTCTCCCACCTCGGTTCAAAATTTCTAAACATGGCTCACAGAAGTTTGAGGATGCTACCCTCGATCGTAGCATTGTTGAAGCTCTGCAATACCTCCACTTGACTAGACTTGATATCTCTGTTGCTTTTAACAAGGCCTGCCAATTTATGCAAGACTCATTTGTGGAACATTGGGAGATGGTAAAACGAATATTGCGCTATTTGAAATACACAGTAAGTTTTGGCCTACACATTAAGCACTCAACTGACTTTTCTGTCCAGGCTTACTCAGATACGGATTGGGCAGGCGTTCGACAAGTGGCTATTGTATTTATTTTGGAGTAACTTAATCTCTTAGAGCGGAAGGAAGAAGAAAATCGTTTCTAAATCAAGCACGGAGTCTGAGTACAGAGGCACTGCCATTACCACCTCTGAGTTAATTTGGATTCAGTGATTGTTAAAGGAGCTTGGCTTGAAGATAGTTCCACCTTTACTTTGGTGTGACAATTTAGGTGCTACCTACTTAACGTCTAATCCAGTGTTTCAAGTGAGAACAAAGCATATTGAGATCGATTATCATTTTGTACGAGAGAAGGTTGCAAACAAGGAAATAAAGGTAAAATTCAGCTCGTCAAAGGATCAGATAACTGAGATTTTCACGAAAGGCTTGTCAGCTCCAACGTATTAGTTTCTAAGGGACAAGTTGAACGTTCGACAACTCTCGTTCAACTTGAGGGGGAGTGTCAGCACAACTAATAGTGTGCCTGCCAGCACAACTCATAGTGTGCCTGAATCCGTGCTAAACAAGTCCATATGAAGTTAGCAATACAATATATCGAGTTATTAGTCTTTTAAGTATCTTTAATCTCTTGTTATCTTTTAGCTGAGTTGTTTCACAGCTGCTAGTCTTTGATTATCTTTATCCCTTATAACCAAATCTCAATATGAGATAAGGGTCTTGTATCTGCTATATAAGAAGAATTTTCTTTCGATTAGTAATAAGATGAAAAAACTTCAAAACAATCTTCTTAAGTGATCGAAAATCAAGGAATGGGAATTTGATTCTGTAAGGTGTTAAAAGAGTTTAAAGCCTGAAAGCCAGCTGGAGATATGTTGTTTCTGTCGTGGATTATTAAGTGAAGGGTTATGGATTGTCGAATGTTATAGAATTTCTCTTGAAGTAAAAGATTGTGGTGTCTATCCAAGTTATGTGTTTGCGGGGCACAAAATATATAAAAGAAGACGCATAAACACCAACTAAACCTACCTCTCTGTCACCAAAATCACGCCCAGAAACTGTTTGACAAACGCATCCAGTGAAATTTGCAGGCGCACACCATCAATACCACTATTATGCAAGAAAACTAGCAACTACATAGCATCTCACGTGAGCTATTCAAGATCAGCAGCAACTTGGTTTGCTGCTTAGGGTTTTAATTCTCAACTTCTTATTTCTTTAAGAAACCTTGTATTTTATTGTTAAGAACATGGTTTTTAATTTCTTTAATGTTTGTTGAGGATTAAAGTTGATTTCTCAAACATGGTATTTGATTAATATATTAGTTTTGTCTAAATATTTATCGTTTGTGATTCATTGTTTATAACTTTTGCATGATTTGAACACTTTCTTGTTTGAGTCCGGAATCAATTTAACTTGTTTCCATATCTAAAGCTAAATTAGGGTTTTCAATACGTAAAAGTTGACAAATTCTGATTACAAGTAGCATAAGTGTGGTTGTTGCTTGTAATGATACATCCTAGCAATCACATATGAATCATAAGCTCTGTTAAATTGAGTTAGTGCGCTTTCCATGTTGATTAACCTTATTTCACAAAACGTAATGCTCATGGGGAATTAAACTTGATTAGTACTTTTACACGTTGGGTTATTCTCTAAGTAGAATTCATTCTTGCATCTTTTAATGTATGTGTGTTAAACTTGGAAATAAACAGGATATTCTTGCGATCAAGGTATTCTAGGGTTTTTGACAATGAGATACAAATTACCAATTCTGGTTATCAAATACATGTTTGTGAATGACATAATCCCTTAACCAATATTTTTTATCATATTGATTACTTTCAAAACACTTGCTTTGTTTTATTTACTTTGAACAATTTCAAAACCAAAATCCCCTTTTGTTACTTAAGATATTGAAAGGAATTCTAGTCCAATCTACCATATGAATTCTTTTTATCTCATGGCTCAACCATTCATAGGATGGAACAGTCTTAGAGAGACTTTTGGTGGGAAAGGATTCTCATAGGGGCATTTATTTTAAAATATGGGACAAAATTTGTTCCGAAAATTTTCAGGGTGGATTAGGTTTTTGCAATCTTAAATGTTTTAACATTGCTCTTCTAACCAACACTGCATGAAACCTAATTCACTCTCATAATGAGTTATGGGTCAATATTCCGAAGTGCAAATACTTTAGTAATTGCCACCCTCTGCATTATAAAAAAAGCTAAGAACCTGATAGGTGCATTATTTGCATTATTTGGTATTCTAATTCATTGATTTCTTGTTATTTTTCATATCATTATGCTTTTATTTTGTATTTTTATGAGTTTATTAGGAGTTTTGAAGTGTATTCAACCAAAGAAAAAGAAAGGAGTTCATTACGACAAGAAATGAACAAGGAAGTTAAGTTCTGTCAGTGGAGAAGGCCAAAGACCAAAATCAACTCACTCAAATCCAGGATTCATCAATACCATTTTTAAGAGAACGAGAAGACGAAGACAACGCAAAAAGAATGAGGTCATTTGGAGTCCGTATGAGGAAGTTATGAGCAAAACAACCGAAAGAAAATAGTGAAACACTCAGCAACATAATCGGGAGTTTACAAGGGAAAATTACCTACCGATTATAGGTAATTTCGGGTACATGAAAACTTCATTTTTGAGCTCCAAAATCGGTAGTTAAAACGGAAATTGAGCCTACCGATTATGACACGATGGGAGCCACTTCTAAGACACGTTTTTGACTTCTAAATCAAGGAAACATGGACCCGGAAGGATTCTAAACCCTAGAAGAAAAAGATACTTGAGGGCCAAGCATTGAAGCCTATAAAAGAAGACATCTAAGGCTCAAATAAAACATCTTGGGAAAAAAAAACATCTTTAACATCTCCATA